>JAJJMC010016974.1:0-38104 GCA_023531435.1 Papaver californicum
AGAAAGCGAAAAGAAAAATTGAAATATAAGGAAAATAAAAAAAAAAACACCAGCCAAAAACTAGAAGACCATGAGAACAAGGAAAACAACTTAGTGGAGAAGAACCTCATGAAGCAATAATTAAAAAAAACTCGTGATGCATTTGAAAGCTATTATTCAATTGCACACATACACAAACACTTTCCTTGCTAAAACTTTCTTAACTGCTGAGCTACTACTCATTACCCAAAAAAAACATAGCACCACAGATTGAAATTTTTCTAAAACTGATAAGTTATCATCCAAGCAAACAAAAGATTGGAAAACAATCATTTAAACCTATTACCTTAACCATACCCAGATGAAATCACGAATTCAGACAATAAAAGAAGTTGTTTACATCATTTTAACAGACTCCCTATTACACCACAAATTGAAGCATGTTGTTCAAAAGCACACACACACTTTCCCTGTTTAATATTATTTTAACTGCTGAGCTTTTACTCAGTTCTAAAAATCATATCAGTATTTCATGGATAGATTGTTAGAACAATATGACAAAGAATCAGTGAGAACAAAAATGCTTAAGCAAGAAGAGATCTTCAAAGAATAGGTAAACATCCATTGTTAAAGGTTAGGAGAGAGAACATACAACAGATAGAACATGTATATACCCTTGTATTCTAAACATATACCACACTTACAATCCACTGGATTTATAAGGCCTGGTGCTGATCCGACATAAACAAACTTCTATTTGAACAATCCTTTAAAGTTTCAAGCATATTACTTTAAAGAGATTATTAACTCAAGAGACTGAATCTCTAAATTGTCTGAATTTGTCGGGAAGTTACAATTTACGTGAAAGAAATTCAACTGCATCTAATTTATCTACCTATGTCGGAGCTATTAAAGACTTCAACAGTTCTTCTACACATACAGAAGGTTTCCCCTCTTAGTGAATGACACACTATATGCCTCCCTCCTCAAGAAAATTGGTCCTCCAAAGCATCTAAAATAAATAAAATTACAGGACAAATAAATATTGTATCTGAGGATAAATACTAACTGTTTTAGAGAAATGACTGTTAGAAATCATGTTTGTCAATGTCTAGACAACCATGGGGCACGAAAGCATCAAGGAAGGCTTTCCTCCTAGTGCCTTGTACATTCACACCATAGGAGTTTCTCGCAAAAAAATAAAAATAAAAAAATAGAGCTTTCCTGTAGCATACAGACTAATTTTACCAAGAAGCTACAGAAGTCCTAAAAGGTTACACACAGAAAACCGTATACATTTAACTTCATTATGAAAGAGCACAGCACAGAAGAAACTATATTTAAAAAAAAAAATGTTACCATGAACATTTACATCACATAATTAACTAATAAGCAACATTAGCAAAATCAATGTTTCCATCTATAGAGTATAACCCTGCAACTCGAATGCAAAAAGAGCAACATAGAGAAACAAAGCTAGTTCCTCAACTTACAATCTATGAGATAATTAACATTGGAAAACAAATGAAAAGGATCCATTAACGCACTTCATGTTTCTAGGTCGAGTTAGCAGAATCAAACCACTAATCACTCAAAGTTATCTCGTTGGAACTTTCACTTAGAAAGTTTTTTAGTTGTTTTCATCATTTTGTACACATATCCATTAATCAAGACAAATCCTTCTTTACAGGACACAATAGTCTCTCTCAGCTAAAACGACAGATGACAGGTTATATAACGACATTCTAAATATATGAAAGACTATCTTGCGCAATGGTGAGTATTTCATTGCAAAACTTCAGAATCCATTGGACACAAAACTTATCCAAACCTAATAAAATAAATAACCCTATTGAATTGATTAAAATGATCAAATCCCCACAAAATTATAACCCTAAAATTGCACAAAAACAAAACCCAATTTCAACAAAAAATGAACCATTATGCGGTCCGAGATATTCAAAACTCTAATTTTAAAGAAACACTCAATTAAACCAATCAGAAATGGACATTCATGGACTAGCTAAGATTATACTACAATTCAAACGAAACCAAAAGAATGTAATAAAGATAGATTTAAACAAGAATTACCAATCAATTAGTTGTCGAATTTTTGGAGCGAACTCCTCAACCTGAAATGATAATCATTACCAAAAAATTAAAAACAAATTAGAAATTATTGAATTTACTGAAATTGAAATGAAGAACAGAAACCAACAGGATATAGAGAAATGATTGAGAGAGTGAATGATCAATACAGAAACCCTAGAGTATTTCTCTCTCACTGTGTTGATTTCTTTGACTGTGTCAAGCAATATTATACGTACCTAATCCTCAAGATGATCAGAAGAGAAATCTGATCTTCCTCTGCTGCATCGTCTCGATCTCTTCTCTCGGTTCTCTCTTCTCTCGGTTCTAAAAGTGAAAATGAAAATGATTTTAAGAGGATAATCTGGTAATTTCGCTGATAATTCCATGTTTTTCTCTGGAATTGGATTATATTCCATTCACTTCCGTATGGAATAGAAATGAAAGAATCCAAGGGAATTGGATTCCTTAAGAATAGATTCTAACTTTGGATGAGCTGTTTGGTTGGAGGGAATCGGGACTATTCCCTTGGAATCCAATTTCTAGGCTCCCAATTACCCGAACCAAGCGCCCTATGAATTTTAGAAAAAAAAATCAACTGACAGGGTAAGGTTCCTAATGGAAACATGATTGCAGTGAAGCAACTGTCCCTGAAATCTGACCAAGGAAAAGTGGAGTTTATAAATGAAGTAAACACTATATCTACCTTGAGACACCCAAATATTATTAGATTGCTGGGACATTGTGCAGAGAACAACCAACGCCTATTAGTATACGAATACATGGAAAATGGATGTCAGTAGAGCATTATTTGGTAAATTTATTACTGCACTGTTTTGGTTAACTTCAATAGTGATTGATCTACTAACTCAAGCTCGTCGATAGATAATAGTTGATGGTTTTTCAGGTCCAATGAATTTGAAGAACAAACTTAGTTGGCCAGCAAGACTTAGAATTTGCGCAGGAATAGCAAAGGGTCTTACGTATCTGCATTCTGACAACTCAAAAATGAAAATTGTTCACAGAGATATTAAACTTTCAAATATCTTGCTGGATAAAGATTCTAATCCCAAGATATCAGATTTTGGGTTAATCATGCATTACATCAGAGAAATCACACATATTAAGACTGGTCTAGCAGGAACAGTGTAAGTATAACAAAGATGTATTTATTCGATTCCAAATAGTATTGGAACATATCTAAAATTTTAATGAAGCCAATACTCATAGAGTGTTTCATCATCTTTCTGCTTGTCTTTTCTTTTCCTTAGTAGTTAAAATCTAAGTGGTAATTCAATGTTTCTAACAGGTGCAACAATACACCTAGTTGCCTTTTAATTCCATTTTTCTTTTTTCTTTTTTCTTTATCAACAGAGGATATATGGCCCCTGAATATGTGATACACGGAACAGTAACTGAGAAAATAGATGTATACAGCTTTGGAGTAGTAACACTTGAACTCATGACTGGAAAAAATAGAATTCAATGGAAGACAAAGAATGAAAGAAGCGGAATTGTTGGGCTATTTGTTCAAGATGTGAGGATGAACATTCCAGTGAAAGAAGCGGACTTGTTGTTAGATTTGGCAATCTTATGTACGAATTATGATCCGACTTTAAGGCCTACTATATCAGAAGTAGAGTACATTTTGGCAATCCTATGTGCTAACTCAATATACGGCAATGCTGTTTCCTCAAATGAAGTGTTTGACTATATTGATGGGGCTGCTACAAGTTCTTCTTCTAATGGTGTACCAGCAGTGGCGTATTCAACAAAGATATTGAACTTCATCGTGATTTCGTTTCCAATGTAAACGTTTCCGCTGGTGAAGTCAGGAAGAGTGATATGCCATTAATCCAGGTGACTATCACGTCAGCAGAGCCACCAGGATTGAATGTTAAGCCGCAAACTTCTTCAATTTCCATGGATACGTACAACCAAAAGGGAGTGCAAAGTAAGCTTGAATTTTTTAAACCCGCCTTCGAAGAAGGAAAACTCCATATTGAATTTTCGAATGAAGAGTTCAGAGCTGTATGCGATGAATGTGAGAATTCCTTAGTAGGCTTTTTCGTGGATGAAGATGTCCCCTTCAACATGGACCTAAAAATAGTTGAAAAGCTCTGGGAACTGAAAGATGAGAGTTCTAGAATCAGCAGAGCTCCGGCGAATAGGACAAAGGCAATTGATTCTGAAAGAATGGGATTGGAGGTTGATGGCTGAAAGAATTGATATGAAATCTTTTCCGATTTGGGTAAAGATTCCCATTTCCTATTTGTACTGTCTCAGTTCCATTATACTCGTGCTTGATTTGTAGGTTATTCAGATTAGATGTCAGATGATGTGTGGTTCCTGTATCAGTTACCCAATTTGCATCATTTATTCCACCAGGCAAGGCTAGATAAGCTGATGCATTGATGCATCGTTATTCTTAAGGTGTGAAAATTGTTGCACTTTCGGTCACATAGATTTGAATTGTAGATGGAAGATGAAGCCTAAGAACCTAAACTAGGTTTAAGTTTGTTGCTTGTAATTATTGGTGGCGCTGCGAAAAACTAAGATGAACGCAGGAAAGTTTTGAGCAACTTTTCTAACTTCGATTCTAATAATTTCATAATGTTGCTTGATACAGCACTTACAATTGCCCAATTTATATGCAATATTATAATATATGTTGGTTGGTTATGTTTTGTTCTCTCAAACCCAAATTTTGAAAAGCCGATTCTAACCTCTGTCCGTCCCAAAAAAAAAGAGATTTTTATTTTACATTTTTATTTTATATTTTTATTTTTATATTTTATCTGAAAAAGATAAAAATGTCACTTTTTATGGTGTTAATTAATTTTGTTCATAATTTAACGGACATTTTAAAACGCAAAGCTTATGCAGTTATTTACACGTGTTATACTTACATACGTGTCACATGTTGAGCACCACACTGATTTCCACGTATCCACATAAGCAAGCTTTATAATACTCTGAAAATCCAAGTAGATAAGATAACATACATCTCCACCTACACTTATCTAAACACCTTACGTATACATAACCGCAGATCAAACACAAAACAAAAATAGAACTAACAAACTCAACCGTTGGATTATATTCTTTGACGTCTGTGATCAGTATCTAAACCCCACCCACGAAGCCCAAACCGCAGTTCAGCAGCAGCAATCAGAGATTCAGAAACTCAACACCTTGTTGTGGAGTCAAGATTTCAACAACAGTCTTGATAGTTTTCAACCGTAGATTCTCAGCTTTTTCTAAAAGCATTACTAGCCGTTGGATATTAGGCTCATCATCATCATCGGAAAACAAAGAAACAAGATCACCAGCACTTTCTTGCCAATGTGAAAGTTCAGTACTAACCTCATACTCTTCTCGGACTGTTTGACACTGCAAATCACTAATCCTACTGAGTTGACTCGGAGAAAGATCACCTAAATCACCTGTTCTTTCTCCACGGAGTAGATCAATCAGCTGAGCTTCGAATCGGACACTTGACTCGGTATACACTAGGTGGAGAAGTGTCGTGGGTCTCCAACCTGAAACCCATTGGAGAGAACGTTCTAAAGAAGTAGTCCAGGAAGCTGAGAAGATGGAGAAAGGATCGTGTTTAGCAGCATGAGTTCTGACTCTGCAGTAGTCGTCGTAATGAGTTATGACTCGGTTGATGAGTTGGTTTGTTTGATTGTTGAATTTTTCATTATCTGTTTGCGAACTGGAAGGTTTTGGTGCTGAGACGAGCTGGTGAAGATGAACAGTAGTTGGTGAAGCCACAACTCGTAAAAACGATCAAAAGACGACATCTTATTGGAGGATGGTTGAATTTGAATAAGAGTGAGTGAGGAAATTTTGGATGAGAGTCATGAGACACAAAGGAGACTGTCAATTCTTCTGCATGTAAGAAACTGAGGAGGAATCGTGCAGTTATATAGCCTATTACTGACTAATTTGGAGTTGCATTAATTGGGACGAAATAAGTTAAATTGCTTTGATTCGTTGGATATGCTGGGTCTTGTTGGGTTTTTGGTGCTGTCAGGTAATGGACAATTTGGTTTTGGTCAGTGTGGGATGTTCGAAGAGACTGATTAGCAAGGGTTTGAGAAAGCAATTCAGGTGTGTTAACCGTCGTGTTTCTGCTAGCTAGCTAGCTGTTGACCAAAGGTGTCACTGCAAATAAATAACTAAAAGTGACCTTAGGTTAGTTGTGCCGTCACTGGTTGTTAGAATAGCTGTTGTCCTAGTATTTAGGAGCTTATTGTATTCAACAAGTTAGTTTTCTATTTACCTAGTCTGTAGGTGTTAGTTTGGCACGTCATGTAGTGCCTATTTTCTTGCTTCATTCGTTATGTATAAGCCTATATAAAGACAGTTCTCTTTTATTGAATAATACAGACAATTAACTGTTTCAGCAGAAACACTTCGCATCTTTTCTCCGTAAAACTGGCAGTATGAGGCTAGGAGTTTGAATTCTCCCGCTCCGAAATAAATTTCCTCCTCCCTATGAGTACTGGACATCGCCTCTGCATGCATGGGAGTTGTCAGTTGTGGTATCCACTATCCACAAGAACGAACCTGATTCAACCTTGTACTTCCAAGTTACAACATCGACTATTCAGAGAAGTGACATGAAACCAACGCAAAAACAACTCTTATAGTGAACCATAAGCTATACCAAAAAATCTCCATAAATATCGTGGAAAAACATCTGCCAAAATCCGATGAGAACGTTTTAGGTGGCAGTTTCACGCAATAGTACTCACGCTTAAATACTGTTATCTCAAATTAATCTTCAAACAACTTTGACACGCCATGAAACAACAAGTTTTACAAAATATACTAGCCTTTACACAAGAGGACTTCAATTCGAAACGGATTCAGAGAATATCCTCTTAAGCTTTATAAACTCTGATACTGAGTCACTTTGGTATATAGCGGGAATGAGTATCGAGATCAAGAAAAGAATGCACCAAATTCAATAATGCACTATCTACCATAACTATAGAAAAGGAAACCAGGCAATGGATGGTTTGGCGAATCATGCAACAAATGACAGTCATATATGAAATCTCTCAACAAAAATTTGGGATCACATAATCTCCAATTTTCTTAATCAAATTATTTCATGGATATTATATACACTCATGTAATCGCATTCTTAAGGTCTAAAATCCCATACCCCTGAAAGAGGCGTATGAAAAAAACGGTAATACTTTTTTATCGATAGAGAAAATATATAAAGATAGGGAGTGTCTGACTCATGTATTTACATTTCTTTACCCTCGGTAGACATTTTGCTCAATACAAATATTGATAATATCGTTTTTGTATATAGTTTGAGGCTTTGAGCCCAATATTAGTCATGTATTAGATATACGGCGTAAAAATTAACAGACGGTAGTTTGGCAGTTTCATTTTTAACATCCGCAGGTATTTAAAATATTGGATGCTGACAATTCCTCGATTTCCAAACTTGATAATAACACCACAATTTATACCGATGGATTAAAAAGAGAGAACTATTGACTATTGAAGTAATTAAAGGACTCAGGTAATATATGTAAACCTATATGTATCTCTATGTATATTCTAATCCTAATATGAACATACAATAATAAAAACGGAAGTAATAAAATGAGATTGATTTTGTGTACCTCCAGCCATTGCAATTTGAAACCTTAAACCGTCCTTGACTGTGCCCCAATTGTTTAGTTGATTTGAACTTTGGTTCCAAACCCTCCTTCTACCTTTTAGATGGTGTATTAGAGTTATGAGAGTGAATTTAGGTAGTTGTCATGATAGGATGTAGTGGGTCGTTTTCTAAAATGAGGAAGAATCATAGGGAGTTACCTTGATCAATTGCAACTTCTTACTAAATGAATCACATTTTCTTTTCCTTTACTAATTAATTAATTAAATTAATTAATTATTTAGGCCATATGAAAAAATATATATCAATATAGTATCACTATCTAACATGCATGAGCTCTCTCCGGTGGTAGAAATCGGTGTGCTCGACTTTCTCTTTACCTATCTATCATAAGGAAACAGTCTTTGAGAGGAGAAGTTTTTTTTGTTTTTTTGTTGTTTTTTTTTTTATAAAAGGAAAAGTACTTATCATGTTGTTATCTATTCATCTTACCCTCATTTCATTTTTTGTATTCTTTAGTCGAATGTTTTATAAATTTATTGCAAGGGATTATGCTCGTATAACCTCATTTTATGATCGGATTTACATATATAATTCCGTATTTTTCAAAATTACACACATAGTCTTTCCATTAGTTTGTCATCCAAAGTTTCGTTAACTCTTTTCCACTTGAATATTTACTAACGTGGAAAAGTTACAACATGTTTTAAATTGTGGTGTTTTTTCCTTTTTATCCTTCCTTACATTTTCCTGAACCTAAAAGAAAGTCTAGAGACTAGTTAGCATAGTAACACACATGAAGAGAAAATTTCTCATTCTATAGTGTTATAGGTGTTTAGGTTTTCTTGCTGCATTCTTAATTCTCTTCGTTTATACTTAAAGCGGTTGCACATCTTCATTTCTTTCTCATCATTAATTATACACCGAAAGAAAGATTTTTTCTCAATTTTTTCTTTGTTTTTTCTTTACTCTGTTGTAGGTTTATTGAGTAACTTAACTAGTTTTCTTCCGATACCTATATCATTATCGTATCTAATTGCTCTATTTGAGTTTGGACATCTTGTTATCTTTTATGTTCCGAAAATAGATTCAATGGTATTGAGAGAATAGATATTTTCATATGTTACTTGTTTCTGATTTGTATTTATTTTTAGTATTGTTCTTGAAATGGGTTTGCCTAATCTAACTTACCATGTTTAGGTCATGGTTTGTTCAAATGGATTTTCATTTTATACTGATTTAATGGTTCATGGTTGTGGTTTACATGAAACAAGTAGAGGGAATTTCACAGGAAAATATATAGGGTATATGGATTCTCATAGAGGGAAAGCAAAGCGACACTTCAGTTCATTTGTCATCTTGCTTTTACTTTTGCATTTAACTGTTGGTAAACCATATATTGGTAATAAGTTTAGATTATCCAGGATTTATGGGAGGAGCTCTTAAGGCATATTGTGGAGGTAAAGGTTATATAACTATAACCAATAGGCTATACGTGGAAGTATTGATGCAAAGGTTTGCGATGATCTGTCAGTATGTTTACTAGAATATGGAGTTCATTTAACCGAAGATGCAGACAAATTTTAGCTGAATGATTGTTGACTTTGTTCTTGTAATTTGACATAGGAAATGAAAATTCGCATTTGACAATAAAATTGATAATCACATATCATTTAGTGTTGTATAAGAAAAAAAAAAGTACCATGTAGCAGATAACATTCAGTTATTTGTGTTTTCCAAAAAAATGGGATGAAAACAAAAATAATATTGTTTGAAAATAAACGGTACACGGGATAATAAAATAGGTTTTATTGTAATAGACTAATAGCATACCAAACTTATCTAAAGTTTTAAAACTCAAAATTAACTACCCATACCAAAACCCTATAGGCTATAGCTAATTCTTAACTAATTAAGCACATGTTATAAAACTAGCATGATCTTTTTTCTTTCCCAACCTCCTCATTTGAATTTGAAGCACTAGAAAAGCAGCCATGAAATCAACACATTGTAAAGGACTGAGTATTTCCAAAACCCCTTTCAATGCCTTGAGTCTAACACAATCTGCAGTCTTGACAATTTTTTCTAACCCACTTAACACAACCTTCAATGCAACTTGTACTAACCCATCAGCTTCACTTACAATCTCACCATTTCTAACTCTACTCTCTAACCTTGCTAACTCTACCATTTTCCTATCAGCCATTGATACTTGTTGCCTCTCCATTTCTCGTTCTACTTTCTCTTCTTCCAAACTAGTTCTTACTCTCAACTTCTCTATCATTTCTAACTGATCTTCGGTTAGATTAATGAGACTTGTGCCGGGAGCTTTTGCATGATTCAATGTGGTGAGTAAACGATACAGCAGTGAAGGTTTCCAACCAGTCATCCAAAGGTAAGCATTTTCAAGAGGGGTTAACCATGGTGGAGAGAAAAATCCTAAAACATCTTCATGAACACAAGCCCATTTTGTTGAATAATATCCTTTGTAATGGTTCATGATCGTGGATATAAACGATCTATGTTCGGTTTCGTGAGATGAATCTCTTTTAACAGAGATTAGTTGTTTTAGATTTGCTTCATTTTGGTGTAACCATTTCTCGAAAAACTCAGTGAACCTCACTTGAACATGAGTTTTCATTTCTTTTGTTTACTCTCGTTTTTTACATTTGTTTTTGTGATGGTAAATGGATCAGGGTATTTATTTACTTTGGAGAAAAAAAGATTGGAATAGGTTTTTGTACATAGAGACTAGGTGGAAGATAGAGCTTAGGTCCACGTCGTATGTTTAGAGAACTGCGTGGCCTTTATGCATGGCTTACGATTTGAACTAGAAATGCAAACATCGAAATTAGTATTAGAAGAACTTAGACTAGCTACCAGTAGTACTGGAAGGACTTTGCAAACTATCTAACAGTACTAGTATACGAAGGAATATTGTTTCAACGTTTTCTCGATGATGTTTGTTTTTGAATGCTCCAACTTCTGACCCTTCCGAATAGTCATTGCGCCTATATAAAATACATGATATGAACAAATGAACTCTTCTTTTCATGCATTAAGTTGCTGGGAATTTGCAAAAGCTAATATGTTTCTATATAGGTGGCCTTTGGTTATACTGAAGTAAATATTACGAAATTGAATCGTAAATCTAAGGGCCAACTGAAATTTGCAGGGAAAATAACAGTTTGTACAGTATTAAAATGAGTACCAGTCACTACCAAATTAATGATGTGTATACAGGTTTGGGGCCTTACTAATACGACTTGCATTACTCATAAATGAACTCAACTTTATTACTTAGATTACTTAAAAATGAACTCATTAGTGTAAGAACAAACCAAGAGATTGCAGCAAAATTAGCTAATTATTTACCAGATTGAAAAAATAAAATTAACCAAAAAAAGTGATGGTTAATTTCTTGGAAATTTTGAGACAGCAAAACTGTTTGTTACAATAAATGCCGAAGACAACCAAGAGGATATTTTGAGCCGACATTTACAGTCCCGTTGAGTATTTTAGTTCCACAACACTTGTCAATGAATGAGAGCCAAGCAGTTGAAATGAGTTCTTTTGCAGATGTTTGTAGTCATGATACGTGGTTCTTTCTCCAAGTGAGGTGCCACAAAAATAGCATTGGGTCACCCTGGTTATTGTAGACGTGGTAAGATATTAGATGATTTTAAATCCAACGCAACGAAAGTTAGACTGACAACAAGCTTAGTGCATGACAATTTGGAACCGGATGATTATATAGGACCCCAAATAACCGTATTAAGAAGGAACCTAATTGACCGCAATAATGAAAATTTCAATTCCAATTCTTCTCCTAAGAAATTAGGGTATTATTTGTTTCTGCTATAAGCCAAAAAGAACTTCTTTTGCATCTTTAGATTGTATACCGATAATAATAAAATAACAATAACCCAAGTGAGATTATATTGCAGGTCGATGTTGTCACAGTTGCTTTCCCATTTACACCACTATTGTTGGCCAGGGCACGTATTTGAATATCTGCTTCTAGAGGTGAATAAATTGTTCTTATGAAAAAGTTTTCTCTGAAGATTATACAATTATGATGGGATAGAAACTTGCGGACGCCTTTGTAAGATGTGTTGAGAACTATAAATTGATTTTTTGTCAGGTTATCAGCGAAGTTGGTGACCTTGTGGGCATAAAGTACTTTCCTGCTGAGCAAAGAAGCAGGATAACGGCAGGGTAAAGCTCGAGTGAGAAAGAGATGTCACTCATGATTCGGGGTGAAAACTTGATCAAGAGATAAATTCCAATTAGGAGCTTTAGCTATAATTTCTTCCCATACGTTTATCCCTCTGAAAACTTATCAAAACATGGTCATTGTTTGTAAATGTGCTTGTTTTTCTCTAGAGTGACCATTTTAACCATGTTTATAAAGAAGTAAATTTCTCTGCAGACTATTTTGCTTGCCAAGAAGGAGGTTCATCTTTTAAAGGGTCAATTAAAGGGTCAAGTGGTTAAATTTGATACTAGACCTGTAACCATGCAGAGAACGGAATTCCCTGATATTTCTTATTACAGGTTTGATTGATTTTCATGTATTTTATTATGTGATTAGGCTTGGGACATGTTATTCAGATTCGCCTTTTGGGCTGAGATTTGTTGTCTGCTTTGTTGCCCAGTTTAGTTTATTTTAGTTGTTTTATTTTTGGGTCTGTTTTTGTAACCTTCGTTTTTTCTTGATTCAATAAAGGTTTTTGTTTCAAAAAAAACAACTAGAGGGACTATTTATATTCTATATTGGACTATATATATATAGATATAGGTCTACCCGATAGATAAATTTAGATCCGTTTTTGCATTTTTGTAAATATAGGTATTCATTCATGTTTCCATCCAAAATATTAGTTTGGTCAAATTTTTAGTCAAACCTCAATGTATTGATGAAACATATTACTTAATTACCCTTTTGTGAAGGCCACATAGGTTTTTTACGTACTATTATTGTCATCGAGACGTGTTGGTTTGTAAATGAGCTATCTAACATCTTAAAATCTCTAGAAAATTGAAAATTGAACGGTCAAGATTATAAAAGACAAGGCAAGGGTAAGAGCGTCCACAGTGGGACGAGTATACCAAACGATCAAAGAGTAAAAATTTTAATCTTTGGTCCGCCTGAAATCCAACTGTGCACGAGTAAAAATTGATCGGGCGGTTGTCTAAGCTAACATCTGTAGTTGGGCGCACGTCTGGGTATACGCTTGTTGAGACGGGCGTGCATCTAAGAAAACGCTTGTGTGGGGCGGACATTTGGTGAACGCTCGATGAGAGGCGTTAACAAAAAACACGCCTGATGATAGACGCACCCCTAGATGTACACCTAAAAGACAGACGCTTTCTTAAACGAACGCCTGATGAGACGGTATCATAGCCATACACCCGGTCCATTATCTAGGCGTTCCAGTGCGTCGTGTGCGAAAAAATACGGGCGTGATCTTAGCCAACCGCTTGAAGCATCTGGATGATCCGTAGACAAACGCTCACTCACCAAGCGGACAGATGCATCAACGCCTGATGGGGTGGACTTCTTCACAAACACAGACGCACTCTTCTCCTCTTCAGTTCATTTTCTTCTGAACCCTTCTTCACAAAAAGACGCACAATCATTCCACCGCCTACCTTTGAGCACTTGCTAAACCCTTTTCTCCCTCCAACTCAAGCTCAACCTTTTTTTAAACACCCAAAAACTTGGCAAATTTGATACAAGTAGTGTTATTTCAAAGCAAACAAGGTAATAAACTTAAACTTTGATATAAATTGCAATTGATTTCATATGTTTAGATTATGGTTTATTATAATGTTTTGTAAATTAAATTTGTGTATATATGTTGTATGATTAAACATATGATTATGAAATAGATATATTAGGTTTTAGAAATTTGTGTATATATGTTGTAATTTTAGGGTTTATGGATGTTGTAAATTGGGTATTGGGGAATAAATGAGAATCTGTTGAATTGAGTTGGGTTGTGGTAAATTTTATGATTAATTGACTTGATTGTCTTTCAAATTTGAGAATTAAGAATATTTATGTTTTATAAAGAATGTTTATGAAATTATAGAATTGGGGAATTATGATGATTTTTTGTACAATTGATGATTTGATTAGTAGTGGACTATTTTGTGAATCATGAATTTTGTAATTTGGTTGATTTTTGTATGTTGGTACATTTGATTATCTAATTATCTAATATCTAATTACTTTTGTAATGATGAAATTATTATTTTTTCGGATTTATTGATTAATGTAGAGTTTTATATTTGTGCATTGTGAGGATTACTCTTGATTTTGAAACTTTTATGTACTGTTTGCACAGATGTTGAGCAGTGTGACATCGAGATTCGTTGGTCGAAAAAAGAGGAAAAAGAAGGCTAAAATTGTTGAGGATCCAGAAGTAGACCCTAGTACTGAAGAAATGGTCGATGTTCCCGGGTTGGCGAACTATACTGTTGTGGAAGATACTAAGGGTCACGCCTCGACCAATATTACATATTCAATCGATACAAAATTTAAGTATTTACATCGTGGTTCCCTCAAATCGGTCATTCAGACCTATGCAGGTATTACAAACACAGCCCTAGGGTAAAATATATTATTGAAACGGAAGACCGTTTACTTACCATGGATGTAGTAGATTCATCACATGCATTGATTGACTACATTGTTGACCGTTTTTGGAATTCCATAAACACTTTTCACTTCTCCTTTGGAGAGATTGGGTTCACACCCCTTGATTGGGTAATGTTGACAGGATTAAGTATTGGTATTGGTAGTGCTATTCCGTATGACTCGGGGAAGTACCAATTTGAATATGTTCGGACGTATATTTTTCCTGAAATTAAAGATAGTGAGGTTTGTAAAAGAGAACATATTCCCAACCAATGGGTTTCAGATGCAATTAAGGTTGCATTTTTGAGCATATATTTTGAGCCAGGAACGTTGGTTGCGGCTGCAGATGATAGCATACTTGCTGATAGAGTGGCCAGAGCCTTTTGTATGTATGTTTTGGGTCAATTTTTCTTTTCAAATGTAAAAAAATGTATTGATGTTGGATGATTAACTGCTTTTGAGGATCTAAATGCAGTTGCCAATTATGACTGGGGTAGTGCTGCTTTTGCGAAATTGTATTCTAGTCTCGCCGCATCTGGTAGGAGACAAAATTCATTAGCCAGACCCTTCCCAATATTGGAGGTAAATTTCTTAGTCTTATTTATAATTATTTTAAATGTTTATTTCTTGCTAACTTATTTATTTTGTTGGTTGTCTTCACATTCTAGTTTTGGGGGTACAAATATCTAGGCATATGTCGACCAAAGAACCCAACGAGTGAAAGTTGTTCAGTGTGGCCTAGAAGTTCTCGATGGAAGGGTTCACGAAGGAAGAGTATTGAAATTGTTCATTCAAGGACTTTTCTTAATCAGTTGTCTGTAGATAGGGCTTCACAGGAACCGCCCCGAAAAACCATACCCGCCCGCCACGGGTTGGTATACAGTTTTGAAAATCAAAAACCCGGTCATCACGGTTTGGTTTACGGATTTAGTACAGGAACCGCCCGTATAAACCGATTATTTTTAGCCATTGATTGAGATTACTATTTTTCATCCTAGCCATCCATCTAAAGAGAAACTTAACTATAAAAACCTAATCTTCATCTCGTTCTCCTGTTCAGGCTTCAGCAGACAACAACTGTTCTGTTTTTCTTCTTCACTTCAAGTCTTCATCTCGTTCTCATGCTCATCTTGACGCGCCGCTGCTGCTTCTCCATCACCATCACCATCGATGTTCTGTTCTGTTATGTTATAACTAAGAACATCATCTGTTGTTCTGTTCTCTTCACTTCATTTGTTGTTCATGTAGTTATATTTTGAAACTAGGGGTTCATCTGATTTCATCAACAATCAAGTTCAACATACAAGTTAAAGCTTACAACAGACAAACAAGGTGGGGGTTCATCTGATTTCATCAGAATTTGGTTGTTTATCTTTTTTTTTGGAAAATTAGGGTTCATCAATGCCTGATAGGATTTCCATGATGTATCTTGTTTCATTTTGTCTAAGATTTGTTTTTAAAGGTGTTAGTTGTTTGTCAAGAAATCAAAGGTAGTCATACTCTTTCTGAAACATGGTTAAAGTTTTGGTAATCATGTGGAATTGATTTTAAGCTAGGTCTGCAGGTAGATTTTCTTTCTAATCATTTGTTAGATTTTTTTGCATGACTTACTTATCATAATGCTATATTGCCATTGCCTAAAAAGTACAGATTATGTTATAGGATGTTTTTGTTATAACTTTATAAGAGAAACATTGGAAGTTTTTATCTTCATGTGCTGCATTTGAATTCTGGTGGAGTAATAGGGCAAATTTAAGTTTCAGTCCCTCTTAAAAGTTATGGAGCAGATAGTCTGCACATGGTGCAGTAATCTCCATTCACTGTAGATGCAAGGCTTTAACCTGAAACTGGTTTCCCATCAAACTGATATACAGCATTCACATGGTCTGTGTGCACCAGAATCGGCACTATCAAAAAGATATATCTCTAGATTTAGTTAACCTTGGTTTCAAGGTTGTTAGTTTGCTCGTTTTTTACTCGTTTATTCCGAACCTAAATAGCATTAGAATTGAGAACATAATTACATTATCCACGAGTGCAACTTGTAGTTGTTCTGAATCCAGTATTTGTTACCACTCATTTGTCATTTTTTTCTGATATCAGTTATTACTTCCCGGATTTGAAACTTTTTTATACTAGATGTTTTGATCACTGCCAATTAACCATGTTTGCTGGCATTCCATTTTATTCTTTGTTATACCATAGATATATGTTACAATGATGTTTTAAATTGTGGATTATGTGCATGATCATGTTTGTTCAGCGTGGCTTGTGCAAATCACTATCTAGGGAAGGATATGATATGTTACGTATCAGGCATATTGTTGTTTTCTGTCTGTTTGAAGGTTTTTTGTCCATGTGTTTTTGCTATGCGGGTTAGACCGCAAAAAAACCCGAACCCGCCCAACCCGACTCGGGTCGGTTTGAGTTGGTAGTTGATTTTTATTTTCAAAACCCGCCTATAGACGGGTTGGTAGTTGGTTCTTCCCCAAAACCGACCTGCCCGCCCGTTATGCATCCCTATCTATAGACGATGTGACCTGTCAACCGTGGGAATCCGCGATCTTAGTCCTAGAAACTGATATTGGACGGAAAGCAATAGAGCTGTCAGAGAAAATGGTTACATTCTCTTGGCTAGGCACTGTGAGTTTATAATTTATTTCCATAGGATTGCTTTTTATTTTCTTTGGATTTCGGTTAATTGATTGGTTTATTTGTTGATAGTTATTTTCTTTTCACAGAATAACATGTATCTCGGAGAACGGTAATGGAGGCAATACCATGACACATGGGGCGTTCAAAGCAACCCTCCTACTCGTATCCGCGATCAACAACAATTTGGAGACACAACTTGCCCATTTTCATCAACAACAACCACTCATTGGGTTTGACACTTTTTCTCAAACTTTGCCACCAAAAATATGGAATACCATGGGTCACGGATCATCATCAACAATGCAATCAAGTAACTACACATCCAGATCATCTTTGCCTCCATTTATGCCCCCGCGCTCGGAGTCTGGGAATCAAGAGACGGATGGGTAGTCTTTCATTTGTATTAAATTGTCAGTTGAACAAAAAAAAAATTAAGTGATATATCTTTTGTCAGTTTTGAATTGTCATTTCAAAAGACTTTTCTTACATTTGTGTTGTCTTTTACCTGCTTTGTGTTGTCATCTCCAGACATATTTATAATCTTTGCTTTGTCCTTTATATCTGCTTTGTATTGTCATTTCAAAAAGAATTTTTTTTTTTTTGCTTTGTCGTTTTTTCTCCTTGGTCTTGTCTTCTCAACCGACACTTCTTATCTTTGATGCGTCTATTCACCCCACTTGCCTCAACTAAGTTAATTTTTAAAATACCAAGCGTGTTTGGTCGTATCAAAACTCAAAGACTTATCTTAATATGCATATAAATTTAACACTCGATTCTCCAAGTATACAACCCAAAACTACAAACATCAACAACCAATGACATACTATGAGAATAAAAATCACTATTATGCTTCTTATTCTTCTATTCCTCCTCCTCCTTCTTCCTCTTCTTCTTCTTCTTCTTCTTCTTATTCTTCATCTGGTGATGATGATAACAATAGCTTGTACTCATCAGACGAAAATTTACTTGCATTGAACCAAAATAACCTAGCAGTCACTACGGGATTCATCGTTTCAAGTATGAACTGGCCACATACTCGTATCCAAATACCAAGAGAACGTGATGCCGGTGCAAAACTTCTATGGAAAGATTACTTTTGCAGAAACCGGACGTTTCCACCTAATGTATTTCGTAGAAAATTTAGAATGCGGCGAGAATTATTCAACCGTATATTGGGAGATGTCGTAGCTATAAATAATTATTTTATTAAGAAAAAAGATGTTTGTGGCGTTCTTGGATTAACCCCTCATCAAAAAGTTACTGAAGCAATACGAATTTTAGTTTATGGATGTGCGGCCGATGCAATAGATGAGTATTTATGGATCGGAGAAACCACTGTTTTGGAAGCAACTCGTAGGTTTTGTAAGACGATTGTGCATTTGTATGAGAAAGAATATTTGCATACACCAACTGAGCGTGATGTTGAATTGCTTCTTAATGAGAACAAGGAAAGGGGATTTCCAGGGATGAGAGGTAGTGTAGATTGCATGCATTGGAAATGGGATAACCAGCAAAAATGTGGAATCCAGACGTACTAACATAATCATGAAAACTGTTATCATTTTACATAATATAATAGTGGAGGATGAGCGTTTACCCGGTGATAAACCACATGAATATGATCAACGCAGCCACCGTCCATCGTCCGTACTTTATTTCTGTTTTATGGTCAATCAAAATACGGAGTAAACACTGACACAGTAGAACCTTCGAATCCCCGAGGAGGTGTTCATCATAATTGTATTATGTACGTATTACTTACTGATGGTGATGGTTAATCATATTTGTTTCCACCAAGTCAAACACACATACACAAGTAAAACATTTCTTTACATTTATACTAAGCCCTAGTTCCTCTTTAAATGTCCTAGTTGTATCATACCCCTAAAGAAAGCAGAAGATGGTTCAGTGAAGAAGTTCAGCACTTCAGGTAATTGTTAATTAAACTCATTATTTGTTTATTCTTGTGCCTGTCCATGAGAATCTTGCCATAAAGATTGCACGAGCGAGCTTTTCTTTCTTACCAATTTGATCATTTTTCACACAGGGTTGCACGGAAAAGTAGTCATATGGGATATAGAAAGTGATGCAGATTTCTCTTTATAAAGAAATTAGGGTTTCCCCTCAAACACTTTAATCATTATTTGTAGCTTGAAAAATTTTGTTCAGTAAATCATTTAAACCCTATCTTGAGTGACTAATTTCATTCTTCTTTCTATATAATAAAGTCTTAAAAACCTACTAACGTTTGTAATATAGATTTTGGGGTTACGCTCTGGCGTGGAATGCCGAACGCCTAAATTTATGGTCTGAACCCTTTTGGGGTTAGTGTGAGATTTAACAATCAATAGGGTGGATGTCCTACTGCCATTTAAGAGTGCTTGCATCTTGCAATGAAATCTGCAAGAACATTGTCTTTTATGATTTATGATACTGGAAAAACTGTGTTCCCCCCAAAAATTAAATTTAGTCATTAACCCTCGTTTAACTCTCTATAAGGCTCTTTCACTCGTTCATTGATAATATTCAGGGCCTGAACAACCTGGTCTTTCTATAGGAAATTAGCTTTCTATTCAGGGAGGTTGTTATTTTTTTATGCTTGATATTTCATGATTGCTTGCTGTACGATTCTACTAAGCGCACTATAAAATTATACAAGGTGAAGCCAGAGGTACTAGTACTACTAGGGGTAGAAAAAAAAAATCCGCTGTTGTTGGAAGTGGAAAAAACCCTTGAAGTGGTTGCTTTAATATTAACTTTGAGACCTCAGTTAGTGAAGTGGTTTTTCTTAGCTTTTAGACATACTTGCAAAACATAGAAGAAAATGAATCTCAAAATTTGAAATTAATGGTGGCTCAAAGCCTGAAACGTTTGCCAGAATTTGGATTTGTACATAGGATCCTAACCTACCAGGAATTCAGAATTGCATAGCTGCTAACAAAATTCACGCTGCTGCTGCTAGAGGAGATTATAATGAATAGAATATTTTCACAGGTGAGCAGATCACATAAAAAAAGCAAGCTGTTTATATATATTAGGAATTTGGGGTGCTGCTTTTATATAGAAAAATACTATATAGAAATGATATAGTAAAACCAGGAATTGAAAACATATAGGAATTTGGTTTTATATTATGCTCACCCAGTTTAACTCGGTTTTAGATTCTTGTTATTCACGATTGCTCAAATTAGATTTTAGGAAAGTACCGTTCAGTATATAGCAAGTGATAGTAGCCCCTTTTCTCATACAAATTATTTCTTGATAATTTCTATATGCTTCTTTATGTTTTGCTTCTTTCTCACCGTAGCCTTATGTATTACTTGCCACTAATGTTTAGTTTCCTCTCACATCTCATGCCTTTTTTCACAAGTTTTTTTAGCAAAATCTTATTTAGTTAGAAATTCACACCAGCCCTCGCTCCAATAGATTACTAATTACTTTTGGAATCTATGTTACAATTTAAGATTTGAACTATTGAGTTAGGTTTGAACACACTATTTGTCTTTTGGGTCACACAAATCAAATTACGAGCACAACCTCTTCTTCTCTCGAACAACTTAAATATGGTTCTATCTAACTAAGGTTCATATAACAATCAGCATGTCTCTACTGTTTTAGGCCTAAGGAGTATGAATTTCCTTGTAGCTACGCTCTGAGTGAGTTGTTCGAACCATGAACGCACTGCTATGAGTGATGATAGGGTATAGAATGAATGACTTAGGATGCTCCATTATTTGACTCGATTGCGGTTCCTCATTCATGTATAGTATACATGAACGAGAACGCATCATGTAATTAGTTCCTGGAATTGGAATTTATCTCTCATATCATTCGGTTAATGAATCTCCCCCGAATTGGGTGATTACGAAACCATTTTGGCATGCTCTTATAGTACAATACAGTATAAATGTGAAATATTTGGAACTAGAGAAAGTGAAAGTGAAAGTGAAAGTGAAAGGAATGCTCTTGCATTTTACTACTGCGAAATGATTTAACGAACTAAGACATTAGAGGAAACTAAATATTCATGTGCCACACAGAACAATGATGCCACTATTGATAAGTATAAACAAGGATATTTAGAACATGAATAAATGTTCTTAGTCATAAACATGCTTATTGTAAACTATTTTCCATCAAGGGTCCTAGTTTATAATTGTTTTTTTTTAATATTCACCAAAAATAGAAGATTTATACATTAGAGTGCAATTAAACAATGAAAAGACACAGAAAATGTACAATTTTGATGAGTAAATGTGTACCCAGTCTTCGCCAAGAGCAGCGGATTTATGAAATACTGGTTGTTTGTAACCAATCTATCTTTATATTTTTCGTGTAATATTGGAAACTTTACTCTAGTTTCGAAAATGTCAACATAAGTTCATTTTAGCTCAATAAGTTCGGCCAAATCTAATGTACATTGTAAGCATTATTTGGTTGTTTTTCTATGAATTCAGCCGAACTTTTTCGGTTTGTAAAATATGAGTAGTGGTTAAAAACTATCTCAATTTACCATGAACATCTGCTTGACTCTATTTAAGCATATTCACCATCTCATATCAATGTGATATTTCTCTTAATGTGCATTTCTCTTTTTTTGTAGAAAGACAAATACAAATTAAAATAAGAAAAAATGCTAACTCTTAAAAGATACAAGAAAAAAATGAATAGAGAGTTTACAGCTACTCCCTAAACAAATTAATCAAGTTTAATGTTTTTAAACAAATCAATATTTATAGACCAACTTAATATCTATAATAAAAGAGCTTATAGTTTTTTTACAACTAATATCTATAATAAGAGAGCTTATAATAAGAGAACTGAGTAATAACAACTTAATATCTATAATAAGAGAGCTTATAGTTTTTTTACCTTGTTTCTTCATAATCAGAATGTCATTTCTTTCCAACCAAACTGACCATCAAATCCCAAATGACAAACAATATCTCAAAAACATAAGGGGCTTGGTATCTAAACAATACCGTGTTGTCAATGGCGAAACTACCCTCCCAAAAAAATCCTAAAATCCATAATTAGTTCTCGATTTCCTTTATGTTTTATGTTTTGTCTTCTAAATTTTAGAATTTAGTCCCCTTGTTTCTTAAGCTTTCAGACTTTAGTTAACCCAAATTTATATAAAGTTTTTTTTACACCCGTGATATTAAAATTTGGTTCGGTTCCGCCATTACCTGTTGTTGTAAGAAGTGTTCCCAAATCTGTTAAATAAAAGGACAATAAGTAAACAAATGCTCTACTGACAGTTACTGTGCATTTTTTTTTAGCAGGGTGAAAATAAAACAAACTATCACACAAAGTTTAAAACTAAAGATCTAAGTTGTAGACAGCAAGCAATTGGTTCATATGGTTAGAGATGTAAAACGTGTCGATTTAACACAATCCATCCTACAAAATCATATGTTCTGATTATGTTAAAAATTAAGACGTATTGTGTTATGTTTTACCGTGCTAAAAGGCATGATGTAATGTGATGTGATATAAACATCGTGACATGATCCAATTTACACATCTAGATATGGTGACTGAAATTATAAATTATTTTTTCAAAAAAATTACACATAATTTCTTGGATTTGAGATGGTTTGACTCTTAGGATTAATTTGCTTCTCTATGAAGATTGAATGGCTCAACTTATAATTGTGTTTAGCTCCACAGATATGATCACGAAAATTCTTTTTTATACCTTATCGTTTTTCTCACAATATTTTCCTTTACTCTACTAATACAGTTACAAAAAAAATTCTCACCGGCCCTCGCACGGTTAAATTGGCAAGTTTTGATATTGCTTTTGAAATTGAATATACAGCTAAAGTTTCCGACCAAACTCACAATTCACATACATGGACACAAAGTGTACATATAAAACAAAGTACCAGAACAACCTCTTCTTCTCTCTAACAACTTAAAATAAGTTGCTCACCCTAAGATCGACCAACACCAATTGCACCTGTAAAATAAGTTGTTTAAACCATCAATGAAACGCACTGCTATGAGCAATACGAAGGTATGGAATGTGTAAGGATATTAAGCGCGGAAACTACCCAACCTACTCTAGAATTGATCCGACTAAGAATGATCAAACAAATAATCAAAGTAAAATTATGACATACAATTTAACGAGGTTCGACGTAAAATCTACGTCCTCGGACGACCGAGAAAAAATCACTATATGAAGGAATCGACGACTTACACAATCCGTAAATTTGTCCCGAGATCATACCGTAACGAAGAACTTTCTCCTTAGCTAAATCTCTCACGTTCGACAAAATTCTCACGCTCAACTCTGTCACACATCTCTCTGTTGATATTATTCTCAAAAATTGATTATACTAAAGTTACACAGGACCACCTGTTATATAGTAGTACTAACTAACTACTATATTAGGATTAGTATCCATTAACTTACCACTTAGATTAGGATTAGGATTTACTTAATTATATTAGGACTAGATTATCCTAATCTAATTCTAACTCTTAATCCTACTCCCCTCCATATCTCACAGTTCTCCACCTCGTACACAATTTGACGAACCGCAAATTTTGGACGAACACCAGAAAACTCCTTGCAAGACATTTAAGCTTCTTGTAACTTCATCCGGTTGAACCATACTCCATGGCTGCCTACGTACCCTTTCACAGGATCAAGCCCTACCAATCCTTCATATAAGAATTTACCTCGTCGCCATTATGCCCCTTTGGGCAACTCAACACGTCTCCGATCTGTAGCAATTTCAAACAGTGCTGAAATTTGCTACACGTCACCACCTTAGTCAACATGTCTGCGGGATTATCATTTGTGTGAACCTTCATAAGAGAAACATCACCTTCCTCTATATAATCACGTACAAAATGATACCTGACATGATATGCTTAGTACGAGCATGATGAACCTGATTCCTTGCCAAGTGAATCGCACTCTAACTATCACACCATACATCCACGCACTCCTGCTTAATTCCTAGATCATCCAGAAGACCCCACAACCACAATGATTCCTTCACTCCCTCGGCCATAGCCATGTACTCGGCCTCCGTAGTAGATAACGAAACTGTAGATTGTAACATCAATCGCCAACTAACTGGAGCACCATATATTCTAAATACATAACCAGTAGTAGATCGTCTTCTATCTAGATCGCCTGCATAATCTGAGTCAACACAACCGCTTACTTGACATGTATCTCCACCAAAGCACAAACCCTTATCAGCGGTACCCTTCAAGTACCTCAAGACCCACTTCACAGCTTCCCAATGTGCTTTCCCAGGATTTTCCATAAACCTACTAACCACACTGGCCGCCTATGAAATATCTGGACGTGTACACACCATTGCGTACATTAAACTGCCGACTGCACTAGCATACGGTACACGATCCATACGATCCTTCTCATCCGTTGTAGTGAGAGATTGTTTACCTGAGAGCCTAAAGTGTGGTGCCAAGGGTGTTGTTGACACCGCCTTTGCATTCTGCATCCCAAACCGAGAAACCACCCTTTCGATCTAACCTTTCTGACTCAAGTATAGTTTCTTGTTCGACCGCTCTCTCCTAATCTTCATTCCCAGTATCTTCTTTGCAGCGCCCATGTCTTTCATCTCGAACTCTTGACCGAGTTGAGATTTCAACCTATCTATTTCCACCATGCTTCGAGAAGCAATAAGCATGTCATCCACATACAAAAGAAGATAAATATAATCACCTTCGCGAAGCTTCTTTATGTATACACAACAATCATAGTCACTTCTGCGAAAACCACGCTTTAGCATGAAAAAATCAAATCGTTTGTACCACTGGCGAGGGGATTGCTTCAATCCGTAAAGAGACTTCCTCAAACGACATACTTGATTTTCCTTAACCTCAACCTTGTATCCTTCAGGTTGAGCCATATAAATTTCCTCTTCCAAATCACTGTGTAAGAAGGCTGTTTTAACATCGAGTTGTTCCAGCTCAAGATCACCATAAGCAACAATACTCAATAGCACCCGAATAGAAGTATATTTCACGACCGGGGAGAAAATCTCATTGTAGTCGACCCCTTCTTTCTGTAAATAACCCTTGGCCACTAGTCTTGCCTTATACCTTATACCATTGATTTCGGAAGAGTCCACTTTCTTCTTATACACCCACTTACAACCAATAACATACTTCCCTTCGGGCAATGAGACAACCTCCCACGTTTTGTTATTCTTGAGAGACTCCATTTCTTCCTCCATAGCAACCAACCAACTCTCTCTCCTCCGTTGCAATAGCTTGTTTGAAGGTGACCGGCTCATCGTTTTCCACCGAGAGTGCATATTCAACCACGTTTACCTGCCCGTAATGCCTTAGAGGCTTGTCTGACCCCAACCTCTGTACCGACTTGTATAACCGTTTCGGCCTAGTGTGTACCGAAACATCCTGCTGCTGTTGTTGTAAATCTTGTGTACCTTCTCCTTGAACCTCCTCATGATCGGGTTCATCAAATACCTCATCCTGAGTATTATCCTGATGCTCCACCTGATCATGATTACTAGAAACCCGTCGGTCTTCGGCTTCTACCTCCACTACTTGAACTTTATTAGTCTCAACATCACCATAACTAGGCATTGTAGCTCTCGCCATAGCTACCATCGACGACTCATCAAATACCACATCTTTGTTGATTACAAACTTCTTGTCTTCTATACTCCACAACCGATAACCCTTGACTCCTCTAGCATATCCTAAGAAGACAGCCTTCTTTTCCCTATCGTCAAGTTTATTATCTTTAACATGGTAATAGGTTGTACATCCGTAAACCCTAAGTGTCTCGTAATCCGCTTTTTCACCTGACCACGCCTCGTAAGGTGTGTCGCCGTCTAAAGAAGAATGTGGGGACCTGTTCACAATATAACAAGCTGCTGCAACAGACTCAACCCACCATTCTATGCCTAACCCCGAATTGGATACATCTAGCCTTCTCAAGTAGTGTACGGTTCAATCTCTCTGCAACTCCATTCTGCTGAGGTGTGTTTACTACTGTCCAGTGCCTCACAATGCCCTCCTGATTACAAAACTTTTGAATGCCCCATCAGTATACTCGGTCCCATTATCCGATCTTAACGTCTTCATCTTTCGACCTGTTTTGTTCTCAACCATTTCTTTCCACACTACGAAAGTGTTGAATACCTCATTCTTATGCTTTAGGAAGTAAATCCAAACGTATCTCGAATGATCATCAACTAATGTAACAAAATACCTAGAATCACCTCTGGAAGTTACCTTTGTCGGTCCCCAGACATCGGTATGTACGTAGTCTAATATCTCTCTACTCTTGTGCTTGCTCGTAGAGAACTTCACCCTGTGTGCCTTCCCGTACACATAATGCTCGCAAAACCCCATGCATGGCTTCTTCATGTCCTTCAACAAACCTTTCCCACGCAGCGTAGATAGACCCTTTTCTTACATATGCCTAATACGCATATGCCAAAGCCTCGTACTTCCCGTTGGATCACTACCACTTCCACTGATTCCCACTGCTACATTTCCTGTAATTGTTGTCCCTGAAAGAGGATAAAGATTACGATGACGAGTACCTCTCATCACAACCAAAGAACCATTAACGACCTTTATCGAGCCATCCTGCATAATAACCTTGCATCCGTTCCGCTCTAACACACCAAGGGAAATAAGATTCTTCCGCAACTCGCGTATGTTCCTTACGTCCACCAAAGTCCTCACGACTCCATCATGCATCTTGATTCGAATAGACCCAAGTCCCACGGTTTTGCAGGTATTGTCATTACCCATCAAAACCCTACCACCGTCTATACTCCTATAGGTAGAAAACCACATCCTATTGGGGCACATATGGTGTGACGCCTCCGAATCAAGTATCCACTTACCGGAAATCTCCTCTGACACCGAGTAACACTCGTCGCTATCTCCTGACACATAACTCGCTTCTTGCATCTCTTGTTTCTCCTTGTAACCGCCGTTCTTCTTTTTCTTCATCTTCTTATTTGGACAATCCGCTTTAAAATGTCCAAGCTCACCACAATTAAAGCACGATTTCCGGAAAAGCGCTCTAGATTTGTATTGAGATTTGCCGCCCTTTCCCTTTCCTCTCTCAATGCCACGCCCCCCGCAGCAAACAATCCTTGAGCCTGCTCCTTGTCTACTCCACCCGACACCATAACGCTAGTAGCAACCTTAAGAAGGTCATCCGCCAATAACGATGTCCTCGTCTCTTCCATGGTTAGAGTATCTCCTACAAGCATCAATGTTTGTACAAGATTCTCATAGAACTTCGGCAATGAAAGCAGTAACATGAGTGCTTGGTACTCATCATCAATCTTGACATCAACATCCTTCAAGTCCGACATAATCCTGTCAAATTTACTCACGTATTCCCGAATTGAGGCACCCTCCTCCATTCTACACGTGAAAAGCTTGGATTTCAAGTAGACCCGATTTGTTAGAGTTTTTGTCATGTAACACTTCTCTAACTTCGAACACACTCCCGCTGTCGTTGTTTCTCCGTCTACTAAGAAGGCAACGTCCCTTTCAAGACACAACACAATAGCCTCCCGTGTTTCGAGGTCTAACTCATCCCACCTAGCATCTGACATATCTTCCGTTTTCTTCCCTTCCAACGCCTTGTGTAACTTCTGCAAGACTAGCAGATTCTTCATCTGCATCCGCCAATAGGAAAAATCGTTTTTCCCATTGAACTTCTCTAGCTCGTATTTACCCACTCTGACCGTACCACTTGTTGATCCCATCTTTTCTTCGTTCAATCTCAACACAGCTCTGATACCTATTATTAGGATATTAAGCCCGGAAACTACCCAACCTACTCGAGAATTGATCCGACTAAGAACGACCAAACAAATAATCAAAGTAAAATTACGATACACAATTTAACAAGGTTCGACGTAAAATCTACGTCCTCGGACGACCGAGAAAAAATCACTATATGAAGGAATCGACGACTTACACAATCCGTAAATTCGTCCCGAGATCGTACCGTAACGAAGAACTTTCTCCTTAGCTAAATCTCTCACGCTCGACAAAATTCTCACGCTCAACTCTGTCACACGTCTCTCTGTTGATATTATTCTCAAAAATTAATTATACTAAAGTTACACAGGACCACCTCTTATATAGTAGTACTAACTAACTACTATATTGGATTAGTATTAATTAACTAACCACTTAGATTAGGATTAGGATTTACTTAATTATTTAGGACTAGATAATCCTAATCTAATTCCAACTCCTAATCCTACTCCCCTCCATTTCTCACAGAATGAATGAGTTAAAATGCTTCATTATTCATGAACGAATCATATCGTGTAATTAGTTCCAAGCATATGAACTTGTCTCTCATATCATGCATTTAATCTCCCCTGAATTGGGTGACTATAAAACAACTTTGGCGTGCTCTTAGTAGTTTGAAACTAGAGATGAGATAGTGTAAACGAATTGTCCAAAATCTTGTAAAGGCCTAGTGTTTGGTTGTTATTCTTCCGATCGTTTTATTAGACATGTGACAAAATTAAATATCTAATATTGAGATGCTCTTGAAACAAATTGGTTGGCTATGTTTTTGCCGGTGGATCATTAAGATAAGCTTCTGGTTTAAGAGAGAAGCCAGCAGGGGGAATCGATCTTTCCTTTTTACTTTGATAATCCCCATTAATCTTATTTAGTGGAAAACTTGGAAGAAGAAGAAGTGATACTTGATATGATTGGTGTACCAGGGGAAGACATATTTGATTTGATCGGTATAAAAGATGAAGAAGAATTTAGTTACATTTCAGTTTAGCATAGTTAAGATATACCCTTTATAATGTAATAAAAATTCCTCTATTCCAGTTTAGCAGTTTTACTATTTCAGTTTGTTTTTCATCATAATTGTATTATGTACGTATTACTTACTGATGGTGATGGTCAATCATATTTTTTTTCCACCAAGTTATTTCCCTATTTACTTCTTTAACCACACATACACAAGTAAAACATTTCTTTACATTTATAGTAAGCCCTAGTTCCTCTTTAAATATCCTAGTTGCATCATACCCCTAAAGAAAGTAGAAGATGGTTCAGGATTTCTGCTCTCCATCTTGTAGAAAATTGCATTACGAAACCGACAGCGAAAGAACGAGGTCATTCTGACTTCGTATGAGAAAGTTATAAGCGAAACAAGAATTAAGGGTAAATTGATTATTTCAAAGGGGATTACTATTAACACCCCCTCATACGCTAAGAGCAACTCCAACGGACTAGGGGACCAAAGAGTAAAGATTACATTTACTCTATGGTCGTCCAAATTCAAGAGCAACAGGCGATTATATTTGGGTTTGAGGTGAGTATATGTACAGTACCAGAGGACTTTTACTCAGAAACATATATATACTCGCATGCTCTTGTAAATGGGCATTAATAAAAAACGCTTCCTTATGGAAGCGTTTAGAAACACAGACGCTTGGTCAGAGAAGCGTTTGATGAGACGCTCGTTATAGAATGCGTATGAAGTAACGCTTGACTAGGAGAACGCTGGTAGGAGAAACGCCAAGCTAGAAGAGCGTCTCAACCAGACGTCCATTTACAAAAACACATTGGATCCAACGTCTCCATAAGAGGACGTCTAGTCCCGACGCTCACCAAAGAGGACGTTGCCATATAAAAATATATCAAACGTCCATTTAAGAAGACGCCGTTGCTTAATTAAGTTCTTAAGTAATACCCTCACCAATGAATTACTAAAGGTACTTAATTCTTACTAAATGAGAAAGTTTGAATTTACTAAAATTGTAGTCAAGGTACTTAATACCCTCACTAAGTAAGACGCTCATTAACTAATGAATTACTTAAGAGCGTTTGAAGACTAGGAGAACGTCTTCTTAAATGAACGTTGGTACGGTTTTAAATGAAATAAAATTAAGAAATGAGACAAACGCTCACTAAGTAATATGCTCACTAATGAAATGGACGTCTTAGTCACGTTCATTCTGGTAGGCGTTCAGCTAACGTTTCTGTGGGTGTACGTTTTAATAGTAAATGCTATTCTAGAAGGGCTTTTGGCATTCAGGCGTCTATTAGGAAAAGCGTTTATCACTAAACGTCCACGCAATACAACGCACAATTTGTAGACGTTCACCCAATACAACGCTGGTAATAGACGCTTATTAGTGTGGACGTTAAACATACGTCCACCCACAGAAGCGTACGACCATGCAAACGCCCATCTATAAATGCGTCTAGTTCGAGAATATGAAACGCTTTCATAAATGAGCGTCCAACAACATACGTCTCCTTAGAGAAACGTCCGTATGACCTCACGTTCTTCTACAATAGCGTTTTAGAACATACGTCATTTTAAAACGACGTGCGATCATATTTATTCAAGAAACCGTCGTGAAAAAAATGAAAAAGACCAAAATATTTTTAGTATTTGGTATTTGGTATACTCGCATCGTTGGAGTTACCCTAAGGCACACAGTTCAAACACTGTTAATGGCACCAGCCATTCCTTTCAGGGCTGCCAAGTTTTTGAATATAACTAAAGGCACCAGTGAACTTGCTAAGGGCCACTGTCTTCATCTTCAACTCACGTTGAACAGAGAATTAAGGAAGAATGAGACCGGCCATTAATGGAAGTGATCGAGATGGAGGAAATGCTGGTGGTATCATGGCAGTGAGGGTATAATGATGACGCCGTGATAGAAGATGATGGAGCTCGAGACTGTTGGATGGTGATTGATCGAGTAGCTGCCACTAAAAGCCGAGATTGGCAGTGATGGATGTTTGGTGGCTAGAGAAAGTTGATGTCACTGATTGGGTTCCGTCAATGATTAACAAAAACTTATGTTTGAACCTTATGGTTATGATTCAGTTAAGGTTGGAGTTGTTAATGGTTGATTATGGGTTCGAGTTAGAGAAGAGTCAATAGGTTGAATCCTAGTTCAACCGAGAAATGAGAAGAAAACAGGGAGGATTTGTTTTAGTCTGTAATGGTGATTGAAGTGGATGTCCTCCGTCAAGTTCAATGATGTTCGAATAGTAGTTAAAGAACAATTGACGCTGTGACTGATTATGAGGTCGTTGACGTGAATGGAAGTTATGGCTGAAAGGCAAGGAAAGAGACGTATTGATTAATGAGTTTAAGAAGAACAAGGAAGCAGAGTTTGAGTTTGATACAAAAACATGGTTTTACTCGGAGATAGGTTGGGTACCTGATTAAAGTGTGTGCGAGTTTCTGTTTAAGGGAAAGGCAGCTATAATCCGTGTTTACTACGGATTTTCATCTAGTCGGTGGGTGCTGATGCCTATCGAGATTCCTAAATCAGTTAAAACTCTTGAGAAGAGGCGGTGCCTAGACTTCTATAAATAAGGCCGTGAACTACCTTAGGGAGAGAGACCTTCACATACAGACTTTTACATCCCGGGCAGAGAATTTTTGGTGCAGACACTTTTGACGCTGAAATTGAAGACACAGGAGAAATCAAGGGTTAGTTTAAGTCTCTTTTATTATTTAGTGGAAAACATGGAAGAAGAAGAATTGATTGAAGATGGAGAACTATTTGAAATCCTGATGGAAAGGGTTTCTGATCTAATCTTGAAACAAGATAAAGAATTGATGAAAGATCAAGAAAGTGAATTTAGTTTCGAAGAAATATTTCGATACCTGGTCGAAGGCGCTGCAAGAATGATGAAAGATGAAGCAGAATTGAAATTCACTGACAGAGACGTTGAAAGTGCGCTAGCGGATGCTTATATGGCTTCAGAACTTAATCCTAATTTACCAGGAATTCAACAACAGATTGCTGCGTATAAAGTTCATGTTGCTGCTTCTGTTATGATACAAATTGATCATCGAAATAATACCAATGACTGGTATGCTATATTGGGAATTACCGATGAAGATGATGATTCAATTGATATAGAAACTATTAAGAAAAAGTACAAAAGAATGGCGTTAATGGTTCATCCAGACAAGAACGAATCCGTAGCTGCGAAAACTGCTATCAAACATGTAAACAATGCAATGGATTCCTTATTACAACCCGAGATTAAGAACTTGCTTGATCGTAAAAGAATGGAACGGAAACAAAGTTCATTATCCTCGGTGGCATCATGGCCTTCATTATTCCAACCTAATGAAAAGCAGTTCAAGAAAACGTCCACACCACAATCATCTTGGTCATCATTATTTGATCCTGAAAGAATGAAGCAGGAGAAACCATCATGGCAGTCAAAACCAAAAAGAAAAACAGGAATGTCCGTTGATAGTAAACTTAAGGAAGTTAAGTTTAAGTCTGGATATTCAAAATCATATTTCTATTACCAAAAGGAAGCAGATTATTCATCGGATGAGGATACAGATGATGATTTTCAGATTTATGAGTATGAATGAGACCAGGACATGCCCTCATTGTTCCAGCAAACGTGTGAAGTCAAGATTGAAGGAAGAAGGATTTTGTTAATTATAACTTGCAAAACTTGTAAAAAAAGTGTTCTTTCGCGATTAGTGTATCTGTGGGTGTTTTTTCACTTGTCTATTTTAGTTAGAAGCCTTATAGGGGCTTACACATTCATAAAGCTTGATTCAACAAATTACCTTATATGGAAAGATCAATTTGATTCGATTATGATATCTACATATCTAGTTATATATGTGTAAGGCATTGCTCAAGAACCAGCTCGAGATCGTATTATTAATGGAGTTGAATCAGTAAATCCATCCTGGGTATACTTGCATAAGGTGGATATTTTTGTTGCAAATTGCTTAAAATAAATTTTTACTCAATCAATTTCAGGAGATGTTCTTCTATTCTAGAAAATCAATGTTACAAAATCAGTTACATAACATTCGTAGGGAAAATCAACCTATTGAAGATTAGAGGAGATGGAACAGAAGAATTCCGTAAATGGGACCGAGTATACGACTACGCAACATACAATGATTTGGGAACAAGCCGTCCAATTCTTGGAGGTTCAAAAGAACAGCCACTCCCAGAAGATCTGATCACCAGGTAACTTGCGAACAGAAAAACGTCTTTCCGACAAACATATTTACACATCCAAGAGTTCATATATACTTATTCCTTACTGAATTGTGGATCCTAACATGTTACACACACCTTTTTTTTTAACTTGTTTATAATTTTATTCCTCCAGAGGAGTCGCAGTCCGAGACCCAACCAAACGACATGGTGTACGCTTGTTGATCGAAGACTATCCATATACTGTGGATGGGCTTGAAATCTGGTCAGCAATGAAGGAGTGGGTTCATGAATATTGTTCATTTTACTATCCCACTGATGACTTGATCCAAGCTGACACAGAACTTCAGTCATGGTGGGAGGAGCTTAGGACTGAGGGTCATGGTGACTTAAAAGATGAACCATGGTGGCCAAAAATGTAAAACTTATCAGAACTAACTCAATCATTGACCACCATTATACGGACAGCTTCAGCACTCCATGCAGCACTGAATTACGGCCAATATCCATACACAGGTTACCATCCAAACCGTGCAACTATGAGCAGGTGGTTAATGCCCGAGCCAGGAACAGACGAGTACACAGAGCTTGAAAAAGACCCGGATGCAGTTTTCTTGAAAACAGTTACTAGTCAGCTCCCAGCGCTTATTGGGTATATCACTGATTGAAATTTTGTCTACGCATTCTGCCGATGAATTCTATCTCGGACAGAGAGAGAACCCTGAACACTGGACTAAAGATGCAGCAGCACTGGAAGCTTTTAAGAGAATTGGAGAGAAGTTAAAGATGATTGAGGATAGAATGATGGAGATGAACACAGAAGGGAAATGGAGAAACAGACATGGCCCTGTACAAGTTCCATACACTTTGTTATGTCCTTACAACTTGCCTTCCTATTCAATGGGACTTACAGGTAGGGGAATTTCCAATAGTGTCTCTATCTAGTGCCAATACAACAAAGGAGGAAACCCTTCCTTCTTATTTAGTTTGCATTATTTAAGTTTGATATTTGTAAAAATTGTTTTTTTCTTTCTGGGTGTGAAGTATAATTGGAATTTAGATTGATATCGTAACTGTCGTTTATGTGTGAAAGTGCAAATTTCTTTGCGAAATCTACACAAAGCTCTTAACCAAATTGGGATTAAACATCAATTCCTACTGGTTTTTATAATTTGCACCCTAAAGGTGGTGCTAGTTTTATGCGTATTATTACCCGCATGATGCTCTTAATTACAGTTCTGTGTTGTTGCATGCCACATTGTAATTTGCATCTCAAATAAGCTGTGCATTATTCGCTATCTCAGATAAGAACTACTGAAACTCCTTTCTTATCCACGAATGAAGTTACTATGTTTTCCTAGAAATACACTATCCACATTTTTAATACCATCACATAAACGTAGTTTTCTAGCTTCCAACATCAAGTTCAATGGAAATAGCGAGTTTCTATTTTTTTCGTCACAATTGATGGTTGAATCAGCTATTATTGGAACTAGAAAGCAGAAAAATACAGACATAGATGGAAAAAAGAAAGGAAAAAAATCAAGTGAGAAGTTCACACGCGATTACTCTAGGGGTCTGAAATGGTAATCAGCTGAAACTGCCATTTACACCTGAACTGGTTTTTCCTTCTGCTCATTGGTCCGCTTCCTCTTAAGCAGCCTTTGCTTGCTGACACCAGAGAAAAAGAAACTGTGTTAGGGAGAATGAGAGAAAACAACTACTGTTTTACCAGACTAATTTTCCATCTAGGTTATTTTATCCATTACTATAGCTGATATCTTTTGGATCCATCTTTCTTCAGTGTTTGAAAATTGTTATAGCAGATGGGTGTCATATAGATATAGATGGAACTCACCCTCTTCTCTTCTTCAATCTTGGCTTTGATGTATGAGTAAAGAGCCACACCAGCAATTGCAATACCTGTTCCGATACCTGTTTGGGTCGAAATCTTGTTGCCTATACAAGGAGTAGAATTACATGTAGTTTAGTTACAGTAAATGAAAGATCCAATAAGCAACAAAAAGCATATAAATGGCTTTAGGCAGGAAGGAAGTTACAACTCACCGAAGATTACAATTGAGAAACCAATTACAAAGACACGCTTCAAGACATTGCCAACTGCGTGTGTAAGAGGTGCCACTCTCTCAAGGGTGTTGGTTGCAAGCTGAAAAATCCAGGAAAAGACAGTTAATGCTGATTATCATGAAAGCATCATCATACCGTTCAATACGAAAGCAATACATCTTTCATATATATATGTTAATGTAATCCTTACCTTGGGGACAAAAAAGGTAGTTCATTTCAGAACAATAGTTGAAGTAATACTTAGATTCATCGTTCTAAAGTGACAGTAATGCATAGCTCAATAGCTAATGAAAAGTCGTACACAGAAAACAACAAGCTTACTTGATTGTAAAGATGGTAAAACATCCCGACCCAGAAAAGATCCGAAACAAACTTGACCATACCAACTTTAGCAATTGCATCAGCGAAACCAGACTTCAACAGGGTTGGCCCCTCAATCTGTAAATAATAATTTGTGGAGTACAATTTAATCAACTGCAGCTCCATCACCATTTTGGTTAAAATTAAATATGTACATGTGGTAGTAGATTAAGAATTTTACTCACGATAATAGCCGGTGGAAGACAGAAAAATAGTGCAATGATTGAAATGTAGGCATAGAGATTGGTACTGTCCATGTCAGTCTGCGGCAAAAAGCATAGGAGTTAAGAAAGGTGTTTTACGTGTAAGTATGATTCACGCTGTACAAGATAATCGTACAAGTATAAAGAGAGTATAACCATAGCTTTCTTTGAGTAGATACTCCTGTAGGTAAAGGAGATGTTTGAGATCATGGCAGCAACGAAACCCAACCAGTTGAATGATAGTTCGGTTAGTGATGCCATGGAGACACCTGCATTTCATAAAGATAGATAACCCGTCAACTTATGGGAGATACAATTTGTTTGGTAATACAACTGTGCTATCTTTCCCAATGTGGATTATCTGCTTAGCTATATAATACCAACAATACAAATAAGAAAGAGAATTTAAGCTTACCAAGGACAACGGGAGCTAGGGATAGCCATAGGGTAATAGGTATTGGTTGTCCAAGTATGAATTGAGAAGCGGATGCGTTGAAGAAGGGTTCAAGAGCTGAAACAAAGCAGAAAATACTCAGTGTGCAAGTAATAATAGTTATGTTTTTTTTTCTCCATGACATATAAACATGTAACACACTCTGGCAACTGATGTATACATGTCTGACATGACATGAATTTGAAGCACAAGGTGTTTGCCTATAAGATAAAAGAGTAGTAGATCCTTTGTTTTTTGGGCATAAAATACACCGGAATGGCGTAGTGTACCTTTGATTGTGTGGGTAAATGAGACTGCGACTGCAGCAAATGAGACGTTACTGGTCACGTGACCAAGAGCATGGCAGGCAGCAACAGGAATGAGTAACTTGAGTTGGTTACCGTCCATAGGCTAGTATAAAAGAAGGAGACGAATGAATCAGAACAATGAAATCCAACTCTTCTAGACCATCATCCTCTTGTTACTGCTCTATTCTAACTCAAACTAATCAAGGGCAAATTGGTCTTTTCAACAGATAAAAGGAGCCGTCCTAATAATTTTGTTAATATCACGGTCACAGTAACCGTTTTTTTCTCAGTCCATTATTAGGACCCTACTCATGAGATATACGCCCAATAATAAGTGGTCATAAGATCATCTCATCCAATCTATTTTATTTATATGATCCAATATAAAAAAATAAATACAAAAATTATCACACCTTGATGGTGCTGATTAGCTAAAACTGCCAAATTGATACCGTAGTTAACAATGAAGAACATTAATTAATTAAGACAAAACTAGAGTTAAACATACAACTTACAGCGCGTTTAGGAAGACCGACAGCCCAGCTGATTAAACAGTAGACGACACCCACTCCCAAATGAACAACCGATACGAAACTGAAAGAAAAGAACACAAATTAGTGCTAAATTACGCCATGAGCATAGGATTACGAATTATTATTAATGACTAACAGTTGAAAGAAGAAGAAGGATGCTTACTAAGGGTAAGGGAAATAGTTGTAAATCTTCTTGTTGAGAATGTTGAATATCACATTCAAGAAATACCTGATGATCATAAGGAAGGATATATAATTCAGTAAATAATTATCAAACAAGATCAAATATACAGAGTACACAAAAGCTACTACTTACCACATGAAGAAGAAGAAACCAGTAACTAGAGCTGGATAATTTTCAAGAAGCCCAACTTTAGCTTCCCTGATCATTACAACAACAACAAGAAATGAGTCAGAAAAAATATCCAAAATCAGATACACATTATTAAAACCGGAGGAAAACGGACCTCACCCGGCTGAATCACTGGTTGCACAAATTGGTTTAACAAATTCTCCTCTTTTGGATGATTGTGCTGATGATGATATTGGATGAGATTTGTCGACAAGTAAATAAGTTGACCGGAGTTGTCTTCCCCAAATAAGATTCCCACCACCACTAACATCTCCAACAGATGATGATGACAGTGACTTAGTAGATATAATGGAACTACTAATGGTTTGTCTAATTGGTTTCCTTAATTGAATTAAACCAGTACTGGAGAACGGGTTTGTCCCCGATGATAGAATTCTCGACTCCATTTCTTCTTCTCTCTTTTGAGTTTTGTTTTCTCTAAAGAAAGAGAAACAGAATAAAAGAAAGAAAGAAAGAAATGTACTCAGTCTCTTATGAAGGATGATATAATAAATATCTCATCTCGTCATCATCATATCACACACCATTACACCAGTACTGGGAACTGGCTTTTAGTCCCAAGAGAGATAGAGCCATAGAGGGAGAGATAAGGTGGGCTAAGAAAAGATTGGACAAGACAACCTCTCCCTCATGGGCCTTTCACTAAGGATAAGGAAGTAAGAAGATATCCAAACATCACCTTATCAAATTAAACACATCCACCTCAGCAACAATCACACATATCAAAGAAACCTCCTATCCTCCGTACATAATTATACCCATCTCCCCTGTTTCAGAAAAATAGGCTTGCTTCATGTACAAATAA
>JAJJMC010016979.1:0-10851 GCA_023531435.1 Papaver californicum
CAAGAGTTTGATTGGTTGTTTAGCAAAAGGAATTTTTGGCTTAAACAATTTGGCGCTAGAAGGAGGGGTGAAAAAAGGATTTATCCTACCTGATAAATAAAAAAGGGATTTTTTTTTTTTTTTTATGAATCATCTAGGGAAGAAATTTTTTTTTTTCTTTTGTAAGAAAATATGGGAAAATTTAATTTTACAAGATATGAAAAATAAGGCTTATTTACATAAGTATGTTTTATTAACGTGAAAAATACCTTGTGAGGAACAAAATAGATAAAAATATGAAACAAAAATTTTTTGAAGGAGGAAAAGCTGGATATGTGATAGGGAAAATTTACAGTTAAAATAATAATAAGAATCTCTTATGATTCAATAGATAAGAGTTCATTTGACTAATTTTTTGAGAAATTTTTAGATATCGAGGAAGGAAAACGATCGAGAAGGCACAAGATAGTGAAGAAGCAGCAAATTCTAGAAAATATGTCTCAAGACGCGAATTCTGGGAATCAAAATAGTAATGAAGGCTTGGAAAATAGACTAGAAGAAGGAAGTGATTCAGGACAACAACAAAATATTGAGGGAAATCATACCCCAAGTCAAGAATTGATGTCAAATACTGTGGTTCAGAATTTCTCTTCAGATCATGAGAGTTCTCGAAGAAAGACACGACAAATACAGGACCTATTAGAAGAAATAAAGGAAATAAGAAAGGAGCAAAGAGCAAGCAACCATCAAATTGAGTTACTAGCAACCGAAAATCAAGTTTTAAAAGATGTAATTCAGCGAGAACAAAGACCAACTGTGACTGGAGTATGAAATCAGGAGCCGATGTCGAGTAGACAAATATCAAGAAATGAACAGCGGAATCCAGATCAAAGAATAGTGTTAGCAGGATCGACATCTCGGGTCAGAAGACAACAGGAAAATAATTTCCAACGAACCCAATGGGAAACATGTTTGGAAGCGATGGAACAAATGAAGGAGGAAATTAAAGGATTAAAAAATAAAGAGGGGGGAAGGATAGAAGAGGTATTGAAAGAAGCAAAGCGAACACCGTTAGCGCAACATTTAACGCGCGTATCATTACCAAGAGAATATAATATTCCAGCGTTTGAATGTTACGATGGAACCAAGGATCCAACATCGCACTTAAAGTATTATAACCGAGTAATGACGCGATGGGACGGTCATGAAGCAATCATGTGCAGATGTTTTCCGTCAAGTTTAACAGGGACAGCATTATTATGGTACGACAGGTTACCGAAAAATTCTATCAATAATTATGCACAACTGGCCAGAAAATTTTTAGAGGCATACATGTATAACAGACCAATTGATTCAGGGGAGGACAGACTTTATTCTTTAATATCATGGCCGGAAGAATCGATCCGATCATATACAACTAGATGGCATTCAATATGTCAAGCAATAGGTGATTTAGACCCTATGACAGCTATAAACCATTACAAATGGGGGATTGTAGATCGGAAGAGTCAGCTCTTCGTTGAAATCCATCGAAACAATCTAAAAACTGAAGGCAAATTGAGAGAAATAATAGAAACATGTGCAAGACTCCAAGATATACAGGATCAAGGATCGAGAATTAATTCTGAAAATCAAGGAAACACAAGGAGAACAAATTCAGTTGAAGAATTACCAGAACAGAAAAGGAAATATCCTCCAAAAGTTGAATCAAAAGAATCAAAACATCCTCGACGAGGAAATGGAAAAAAATTTTCTCAACAATTTCGAGAAAGAACTTTTACCAAGCTTAATGTTTCATATTTCAGGTTATTCAACATTTTGAAGAATCGACCAGGTTTTCAATGGCCAATAACTAAGGGAAATCAACCGGAACATACACAACACTCCAAAGACTATTGTGAATACCATAACTACAAAGGACATACAACAGACAACTGTAGAAATTTTATAACGTTGGTACAAAGAATGGTCGATGCTGGAGAATTAAAGGAATTTGTTCAAAAAAATTGAACCATCAGAAAAATATGATGAAGGCAAAGCAATACATATTCCATATAACAAACAGACAATTAATATGATTTCATGTGTGGAAAAGTGTGATACAGATTTGAATATAGCAATCAACAAGAAGTTGTGCAAGAGAATTCGGAACCACGAGGCCTTTAGAGTTCAAGGAAGGCAAGTAGAGTTATGGGAGGATTGGATGGCACATCCATTAACATTTTCTGCACAAGAAGTAAATCAAGAAATTGAAATGCATAATGACCCTCTTGTGTTGACGTTATTGATATCTGGTTGGAATGTCAAGAAAATACTCTTGGATGGGGGCAGTTCATTAAATGTGATGTTCTACAATACATTTTGTAAAATGGGTTTTAAACAAGATCAACTCATCACTTCACGATTTGTCATTTATGGATTTAATGGGATATCGTCCAAGCCAAAGGGAGAAATTGATCTTGAAGTATCGGCTGGACCGATCAACATTCTGACAAGATTTAGTGTTGTGGATGCACCATCCCCGTACAATGTTATAATAGGAAGACGATGGGTTCATCAATTAAAAGGTGTAGTATCAACTTATCATCAGTATCTACGATTTCCAACACCGCGAGGAGAGATGGAGATAAAGGGTGATCAAGAAGATGCTAAACTTTGTGTAATGATGGAGACAAGAATAAATGAAGAACGGGAGCATTTACAATGTAAAAAGAAAAAAGAATCAAGAATTAAAGCAAAGGAAGAGGAAATAAATCAATACCTAGAAAAAAATGCAAAAAATAAAATAGAAAGTGACAAAGGAGAGAATAGCAAAAATCAAGAAAATTTGGAAAATCAGCCGCAAAAAGGGGCTAAGTAGCAATTAAAGGGAACCCCAACTCCAATTGGGATTCCAAAACCAGTTTTCACCCCAGTAGAGCAAACAAAAATTATAAACATCGGCACCATAGAATGCCCCAAGCAAGTGCGAATTGGGACGTTAATAAAATCAGATGTGGAACAACAGATAGTCAAATTGCTTTGTGAATATATGGATGTGTTCGCTTGGAAAATAGAAGACATGCCGGGGATCGATCCCAGCATCGTCCAGCATGAATTAAACATACATCCTGATGCAATTCCTTTTCGCCAACGGATACGAAAAGTCGCACCAGAATATCATGAACAAGTGGAAAAAGAATTAGCAAAACTTTTAAGTGCAGGATTCATTCGAGAAGTAAGATACCCTACATGGATTTCTAATATGGTAATTGTCCCGAAGAAGAACGGTGGAGTAAGAATTTGTATAGATTTTACCAATCTAAATAAGGCATGTCCAAAAGATAGTTACCCGCTCCCAAACATCGACCAACTAGTAGATGCTGTTGAAGGACATGAGATGTTATCATTCATGGATGGACAATCTGGATATAATCAGATAGCGTTAGCAGAAGCGGATCAGGAACATACATCGTTCTTCACTCCACGAGGATTGTATTGTTACACCAGAATGCCATTTGGATTACGAAATGCAGGAGCAACATATCAACGTTTAGTGGACGCAATATTCAAACCATGGATCGGAAAAACTTTGGAAGTTTATGTGGATGACATGTTAGTAAAAAGCAAGTTATCTGGTGATCATTTGCGAAACCTGACTGAAATTTTTGGTGCACTACGAAAGTATAAGATGAAAATAAATCCAGAAAAGTGTATTTTTGGTGTTACATCAGGGAGATTTTTAGGATACCTGGTTACAAAAGATGGAATTCAAGTTGATCCAGCAAAAATACAAGCAATAACGGATATGCCATCACCAAACTGTATAAAGAGTGTACAGAAGTTAAATGGGTGTTTGGCTGCACTAAGTAGATTTATTGCAAGGTCATCAGAACGATGTAAACCCTTTTTTGATGTACTTAAGAAGAAAAATAAATTTGAATGGAACGATCGTTGTGAGCAAGCATTTCAAAGTATAAAATTACATCTTGCCACCTTACCAGCATTACAAAAACCAGAACCAGAAGAAATGTTAACTTTGTACATAGCAGCAACAGAAAATGCCATTAGTGGAGTAATGGTGCGAACGAATGAGAAAATCGAGAAACCTGTATACTACATCAGCAAGACTTTGAATTCAGCAGAAAGAAATTATACAAAGATTGAACAATTAATTTTGTCAGTGGTATTTGCTACTCAGAAGTTACGCACTTATTTTCTCACTCATTATGTTCGTATTTTAACCAAAGCTCCATTGGAATCAGTTTTAAAGAATACAGGGAAGGTAGGAAGAATAGCAAAATGGAACGCTCATCTAGAACAATACAACATTGTTTATGAGTTACAAACTGCGCAGAAATCCCAAGTTCTAGCTGATTTTTTAGCAGATTTTCCAATCGAGGAAGAGTATGAAATTCAAGGACTACCGGGGTGCGAAGAAGAAGAACCAGTAGAGATACTAGATTCAAATAGTTCACAACGATGGGAGGTTTTTGTTGATGGGTCGCGAAATAAAGAAGGAGCAGGAATAGGTATCGTGATTACAGCGCCAAAGGGAGAACGTATGGTACACTCATTTCGACTTGAGTTCGAAGAACATACGAATAACATAGTAGAATATGAAGCAGTGGTCCATGCTCTCAAACTCATTATTGAATTAGGAATAAGTGATGTAAGACTCACCAGTGACTCGCAGCTGGTGATTAGACAGATCGAGTTAAAATATCAAACGGTCGATGAGGACTTGGAACGATACAAAAATCTTGTACAAAGTTTAACAGTTTGTATTCCAAATATTATTTTTCGACATCTGTCTCGTGAAAAAAATCGACATGCGGACGCACTGGCATATATCTCATCCATGATAAATGATCCAAATACTAAAGCACTAAAAATCGGGAGAATATATGAGCCATCCATAAGAGCACAAGTATTAAATAACATAGAAAAAGACGGTATCGATGACTCAGCCATACAAAATGCCACATCTCCATCGCAACAAGAAAATGATCAACCAAGTGAGCCAGATTGGAGAGTCCCGATACATCAATATTTACAAACTAAAGAATTACCAACGGATTCTAAAGAAGCAAGGAAAATTCAACTTAAATCAAACAGCTACCAACTTAGAGATGGAATTCTTTATCGACACTCTTTTCTTGGACCATCATTTCGATGTTTATCACGGAAAGAAGGATTACGAATTCTCAAAGAAATACATTACGGAGATGCAGGAAACCATAGCGGAAGACGATCGCTAGCATTAAAAGCCAAGATGCAGGGTTATTATTGGATTTCCATGTTGAAAGATTCGGAAGAAATGGTTCGAAGGTGCGAAGAATGTCAACGATTTGGTAAGAAAATCAAAGCACCAGCTACGGAATTAAATTCAATACTTAGCCCATGGCCATTCGCAAAATGGGGAGTCGATATAGTTGGACCATTAGCTGAAGGCACAAAGAAAAGAAAATACTTAATTGTGGCCACCGATTATTTCACCAAGTGGGTAGAAGCAAAAGCACTAGCGCGAATCAGAGACACTGATATTTTTACATTTTTATTCGAAAATATCATCTGTAGGTTTGGGATTCCAGCAGCGATAGTTTCTGATAATGGAAAACAATTCCAGGGGAAGAATATCGATATGTTATTTGAAACATATAATATTCAAAAACATAAATCTACACCTTTTTACCCACAAAGTAATGGGCAAGCAGAATCCACAAATAAAACAATTGCAATAAATCTGAAGAAAACATTGGATGGACATTATAATAGGTGGTGCGAACAATTACATAATACATTATGGGCATATAGAACCACGAGAAAAGCTTCAACTGGAGAATCACCATATCTTCTTGCTTATGGAACAGAAGCAGTAATACCAACAGAGGTTATTTTGCCTACAACCAGAACAGAAGCATGGGAGAAAAACCTAAATTCAGATCTCATGTTACAAAAATTGGATGACTTGGAAGAAAGAAGAGAAGTGGCACTCCAAAAAATGGAGAATTATCAAAGGGGATTAGCTCGAGAATACCATAAGCGTGTAAAATCCCGAAATTTTGTCCAAGGTCAATATGTCCTCCGACAAATAACAGAACATCAAAGGGACAAAAGAGCAGGAAAATTCGCACCAACATGGGATGGACCATATGTGATTCAAGCACCGGCAGGACAAGGGTCGTACTATCTTCAGAATTTGCAAGGAGAAATTTTAAAGCATCCGTGGAATGCACAATATTTAAAGCTTTACTATCTGTGAATAACACCGCAAAAAACAGGTACATAAACAATTAATTCATTAATTTCTTTTATAATCACTCCAGGAGCATCGTACCATGGAGAATTTTATAATTCCATTAATCCCGGGATGTCATATACTTTGAACCCAGGAATATCAAATCTTGGAGATTACCATGATAATCAAAATTCCATTAATCTCGGAATTTCATATACTCTGAGCGCTCAAAATCAATCCAGAAACATCATATTCTGGATATCGTTGCGATTGACGACATAATCATACACAAAAGGTGAACATTATCCTTAGAGAATTTTATTAACAATGAAATTCTTATCAAGAAGGGGTTCCTAATTATTGGTTTATCAATTTTCAGAGTACAGTTCGGGACCAACCCTGTATCTTACCCCTGGCCCGGGTTTGTTTCGTATGTGTGGGATCTCGAACAACATGATTTGAGGTAAAAAGTACTTCGATTCATGGGACTTAGAAAATCATATGATAGCCAAAAAGATTACTTAATCATATTTTCTTGTGCAGGGAACAGCATAAAAGGCAAGTCTAAAAATTACAAAAGAAAATCTTTGAAAAAACACACAAAGTACAAGATGGAGGAGTTAACAGAAAATGAAACTACAAAGAATATAATCAAATATCAGGAAGACCGGATCGAGATGGTGGAGGAGGAACTGCAGGCACAGGAGCGCGCTTATTAAGCACTGAGGGATCGGATTTTGCACGATCTAAAGCAGTATTGAAGGACATCGCAATCTTCGCTTTAGCCTCTTGCCTGACCCATTGCACAAAATCACGCCCAAAGTTGATTTCTTTGTGAAGCTCTTCGATCTTTTGCTGATCTATTGCTACTTGAGTACTAAGATGTGATGATTGATTTTTCTCTTCACTTAATTGTGCAATTAATGAATCAATCTCTCGATCACGAGCATTAATTTTAGAAAGTTCAGTAGATAGTCGAGCATGTAAATTCTCAATTTTTGTGGCGCTAAGAGTCACATTATATTCAGAAGTCTTTAACTCTTGAGTAATCTTTTTCACTGAATCTTTTGCTGAGTTAAGCTCAGTTTCTGCTTGTGTTGCACGATTCTTAGCCTCATTTAACTTTGTCTCCAGTTCTGAAAATACAAGAAAACATCAGACAAATTTTATGATATCAAGAGCTATAAAATCAGTTAAACCAAAAATGTACCTCTGACAACAGATTTAAACTCTAATTCTTTGTGAGTTAGCAATTTTACAACTTCTCGATATTTTGATTCTGCTTTATTACGCCTCCAAATGGCTAAATCAGAACTATCGTTCAGTTGAGTCAGTTTATCTCTAACCACATTCATCTCTTTGAAAACTTCCCTTGCATGGTTATTCAATTGTACCATTCTACGTTCGATCCTACATAATGTCTCCATATTTTCCACTGGACCTAGTATAAAATTTAAAAGTTTCATATAAATCAAGTAAATAAAATAGTATTTGAAAAGGAATGAAAAATAAACCTTGATTTTGATTCTGAAGATCTTGATTGTGATCTTCAATAGTTCGGAGACGATCCTGTTGTTGCTGATATTGATCATTATGTTGATGTTGAAGCTGTTGAAGTTGTTGAAGTTGTTGTTGAAGAAGAGTATTTTGCTGTTGTAATTCATCATTCACCTGTTGTAAGGAGACATTCTTTTCCTTCATCTCCGCTGATTCTTTCCTGAATATCAATCCCATCATGGTAGCTCGAGCTTTATAAAATTTATAACCACTGAACACACAGTCATTACCATATTGAAGCTGGGCTAGAGCCTGTTGTGGAAGTGAATATAATGAACTATCAGACAGAGTCAAGACTTCATTGAAGGTTGGAGGAGGCTTTACAGGAAATCTCTGCTCAAAAACATCACTCTTGAACCATGCATCCAAAGCTTCGTCCATGGGGATCGCACTAAGTGAATCCTTGAATCGAGATATGAAGCCAGATTCAGATTTGATAATATCAGGATTAGATGAAATATTCCAAAGCTCTTGAGAAAGAAACCATTTATATGCTTCTTCTTCATCCCCAATTAAATTGAAACCTTCACTGGAGATTCGATCGGAAATAGACTTCAGAGTAGAAGGATCGGCACTTGGAATTGAAGTATCGACCTCAACAGCAACAGAAGGAGATCGAACCAAAATTTCAGAAGGGGCGATCGATTCTACAATTACTTCAGAAGTCCCTTCGACTTCACAAGGGATCGAACTGGAAGGAGGGATCGAACTGGAAGGAGGGTTTTCATCTTCAGTACGATCAGTAATGTTAACTTCATCAACAATGGCGGTATCAGCCTCAACATTCATGTTTCCCATACCACCAATTGGAAGTATCTCGGCATTATCTTTCTCCGATGAATTCTTTTCTTCAGAATGAGATACTTCATTCACTACATCAATAAGATCATCAATAACAATATCATCTCCCTCTTCTTGAGGAAGGCCAGAAAAAGTTTCCAATATCAGGTACAGGGGAATCAAGCACGAAATCAAATGGAAGTGGAGAAACAACGTTATAAAAATTGGATGAAGTACCAGAAGAAGGTGCAACCATAGGATTGGATCGTTCCGATACCACAATTTCTGCTGGCATCGAGGAAACTGGAATAACATCGATAGGATCAAACTGATCCAATGGAAGAGCAACCATCGAGCTTCCTTCTCCCCTATTCGTACTGGGAACCATCTCTCCTATAACCTCGGTTGAGAGTTCAAGAGTTCTGGGCCTCTTTTGCTTCCTCTCTGCTGCGAGAACTAATTTTCGCTTTCCTCTACCATCAACTACGGGTTCGATCGTTTGTTCATCCTCGACGATCTGTTTATTCTCGACGATTTTAATACCACGATCAGGTGGAGGAAGAGGGATTCCGATATCCAAAGAAGGATCGACCTGAAGTCAAAAAAAAATAAAAAAAATAAAATAATAATAAATAAAAATATTTAAAGAAGTCATTAAAGATCGATACACTATAAAGAAATGGTATCAACTAAGAATTCCGAACCTTGAAGTCAAATTTATAATCATCAAAGTTCAATTTCCAGGGGCAATAGTTCGGAAAGCAGTTGCGAAGATGTTGAATTTCACTAGTAGGGAGATCACCATATACCCAAGGTCCCTCGATCAGAATAGGAGTACGATACCACCTATAATCATGTTCTCGACGAATTCTCTCATTCGAAGGAAAATCAGCATTAGTGAATGGGGCTACCTTGATTCTGGGGTCATCAACTTCTCGAAGAAGAGGAAACCCTTGGGAGCATTTGCGAACAGGACTAACACTCCATTTAACAAAATTCTTAACAGTAATACCATCACCATAAGTATTCTGGAAATTCTCAGGCGTATAATTAACACGTTCCGAGGGATCGGGAACATAGCAAGTAAGACGGGTACGACCCTCACTGCGAAGGGTACATTCATCGAGAATCCGCCACCAGTTACCATTATACTGTGTGATGGAACGAAGTTGAGTATGTGGAGCCCTGCTGCGAGTAGCAAGAACTGTGAATTGGAAAGGGTTATTTTTCTCATACAGAGGAAGATGAAGACCAGCTTCCAAGGCACCAACAGAAATTAATAATCTATGATGGGTATATTGAAATTTTCTCATCGAATCATAGGTCATCATATCGGAAGTACTATCCGCAAAAGAAACTTTAAACCCTTGAAGGTTATGTCTTCTTTTAAATTCTTCAATATCCATGGATCGATAGCTATAAGATGACATTGACCGTTTACTTTTGGGGGCAACATTAGGAATATCGGGAGAAGAATCCCGTACGGTGCGAGGTACAGCAGGAGAAGGAGTAGCAATAGATGAATCTCGACGGGAAACAGCGTATTGAGATGAAGAAGTCCTACTTGATCTCCTGTTTCCACCCTGGTTGCTGGTAGTGTCAGATTTCCTTGGAGACATATTGAAGATCTGAGCAAAAAGAAACGAAAGAAAGAAAAGATTAACATATGAAGAAATTACCTATTAATAATTACAGTGTAAAAAAGAGTCTCTTTATTCATGCATAACCTGAGAATCACAATCTTTTCACTACATCAATAGACCCACAGCCATAAAAAGAAAATTTCGAATCAAGAAAAGTAAAGTTACTTACATGAAGAAAAGAAATTAACAATGGTCAAATTGAAGTAGAGAAGAAACCAATTAACAAGAACAGAGCTCCTGAGTAGTAGGAAGATTTGAAAAGATTAAGGAAAACAAGATGCAATAACTAAAAGAGAAAAAGACAGTAGAAAGTTACAGGATATTTAAAGAAGGAGAATAGTAACCGCCACAAGATGGGAGAACGAGATAATCGGAAAAGATTTGATTTCATAAAAAAGAGAAAGTGTAACTGACATAATCATGTGCATAAAAGTAATAAATACAGAGCCAGCGGAAAACTCGGAGAACGTGCGGAAAAGAAACTGACAAGTCCTTCTCTATTTTTCAAAATCTCGGATCGACCGTTGGATGATTTTGTAAAAAAGAGAAGAAGGGGGCAAATTGTTAGTAAATTAAAGAAGCACGACACGTGGAAGAGGATCAAGTAAAGAAGCATCTAGATTAAAAAAGGTGAGAAACACAGGATCACTATCAAAGATATCGAATATCGAA
>JAJJMC010016984.1:0-23591 GCA_023531435.1 Papaver californicum
TAAAATCGAATACTAACTTACTAGAAATTAAGGTGCAATTTAGACACTAAAATGTGTCTATCAACAGATATTAAACTTGCTTTGACACACAAATGACAAACCAGGAGAGAGTGGACCAAAGTTGTTGCAGATTATAATTTGATATGTCTGTAGTATGATATGCAGATGAAGTAGGCATAAAATTCTTCGGACAGGTGGTGTTGCAGCAGTAGTTGGTGTAGAAGGCAGTAGTTGGTGTAAGAGGTGCAGTTGGAAAAAAGAATTCACACATTCACCAACATTCATAAGAAGTACTGATTCAGTTTAGCCGCAAGGAAACAAAAGAGCAAAGAGCAAAGAGAACAACTGACAAAGAAAGCTGAACAACAATGTGTTCTCTGTGCATTATTATGTATATACATAGAACTCCAACTTGCAAATCAATTTTTGTGTACCAAGGGACTGAGTTGAAGAAGAAACCAAACTGCAATAAGCAAAGCCATACTGATGATAACAAATGTCAGATGCAGAGTTTGACAAGTGAATGACTCACTCACTGCATCTTAAGATCCTTGTATCACCAAAAATCCATCAGAAACTCAGCACCAACAGGGAACAAAGAGGCAATTGGAGATTCACACATGCACCAGCACAAACCGAAGACAGAAACCATGAATATATTCAAGAACTGAATCATTTTATTTGCATCAAAGAAAAGAAACCGGCAAGCCTATATTTGCCTTCCACTTATTTATACACACTGCACACAGACTAGCAACAGCCACAGGAGTGATTGCCTTTACTGCCCAGTCGACTAGACTCATAAATCTGAGATGGAAAATAAAACCAGTTCCAATGCCAAAGAAAACAGGACACAAAGTTTTAGAAGTGAAGAATGAACTCACTAACTGTATCCTGTATAACCTCCTCAATACGCATCACCAACACACTAGAACTCTCAATAGATCAAGAAAAGAAGAAAGCTAGAACTCAAGCACACAGAAATTAACCAAAAATCAGATCAAGAAACAATTAGAAATGTGAAAGAATCTGAAAGATAACCAAGAAATCGATTGTAGAGGGACTGGAAAACAACGGAATCTGAAGAGAGCAGTGAAACAACCAAATCTAAGTAGTATTGAATGAATCAAAATTGGAATTGAATGTAGAGGAAATGTTGAAATAGTACTTAAATCAAGAATAAAGAAACCAGAAAGAAGAGATGATCAAGATCAAGTAACAAGGCTCACACCTCAGGAAACTGAAAAGTGCAGCGAAATAACTAATCCGAAGTATCATTGAATCTTGCTGGTGTATTGAAACAAGGCTTACGGGAATTGAAAAGATGAAGATCAAAGCTGGTACAATTGAACCAGTCTTACACGAATTGATATACGTAGATGGTGTGATTGAACCAGACTTACACGATTTGATGAACAAAGCTGGTGTGATTGGAACCAGTCTTATATGTATATGATCTCAAAACAAGATCGAAATTGAAAATGAAACACAAAGGTCAGTAAGAATGTTACCGAAATTCATCAACAAGACAGTATCAGGAACATAAATTGAAGTAGAATGAAAGTGAATCATAGCATATGAGAAGAACAACATCTGAAGCATCTTGAATCAGCAGAAACAAACCTATCCTAGGATCTGAGAACACTAATTGTTGTTGTTGTAGATCTGAATCCATGAAACAAAGAATGAATAAGCCACAAAAGAAATTGGAAACCTAATTTTAACTGTTGTGATCGAATTTTTGAAAGACTGAACAACATCAATTGATTGATTACGATAAAAAAAAATATTTGTTTAGATTAACCCACCCAAGGATCAGCGTCGTGAGGCTTTGGCGCTCTGATACCATGATATAATTGATAGGATTCTACATTTCTACTGAATACGATTTTGTATATTGATTGAACAGAATGAATCTCTGTTTACAGGATTGAGCTTGGTATATATACTTCTACCAAGCGTACACAGCACACTCAATCCTCACACACTTACACACTATTACATAACAACATGAATGCTTCCTTGGGTAAGCATAAACTTCTAACCAACATCTCCTCCTTATATATGTCTTACCGACATTTTCACAAGTAGAGAATAGAAGAGGAAGAGACATTCATCTACTACACTAAGCCAAATACACCTTTCTCGCCAACACCAAAGTCAAAGAAGCTTTCTAAGGTAAGCTTCATAGCGACATGGATGCTTCCTTGGGTAAGCATCCTCGGGTATGCAACATAGGGGAACTGATGCTTCCTCAAGTAAGCATCACGACATAATAATGCCTTAGTATTATGATGTGTTCTCGGGAAACGTCACTGCACGATGATGATTCCTCAAGTAAGCATCACGGCATAATAGTGCCTTAGCACTATAATACTTTCTCGGGTATACAACATAGGGGCAGTGATGCTTCCTCAAGTAAACATCACGGTATAATAGTGCCTTAGCACTATAATTTATTCTCGGCTAAGCAACATTCGTTAATATTGCATACCTTTGTAAAGGCCAAGCATAATAATTCCATAGCATCATAATGCTTCAACTAGTAAACAACATGGTAAAGTATTACATCTTTGAGCAAAGAATAAGCCTAGCATCATAATGCCAAGCGGATTTTACAACCAAGCCTTCAATGAAGATAATACGACCAACGTTCAAGTCGACCACTTCTATCGTGGAATGATGAATGAGTCTTTGTTGTATCCGATAGTGGTTATCAACGTGGAAGAGTTGATTCCAAATAAAGCAGAGGCTAGGTTCGATCCAAATGTTTAGGGTTGTTTAAAAATGCAGGAAGTGTTTATGCAGCCAGAAAGCCATATGAGTTTGAGATACAGAGGTGTTGAATTGCCCCCATTTGAGAAAAATTATAAATATGTTTAAATTATTTGGTTAAATTATACTATTTCCGTTTTAATAAAAATGTTATTATTTTTTTTTTATTTTAATATATTTTTTGGTTAGAATAAAAAAAATGATAGTTAATATTTTTGTTTAAACGCAGGGAGTAATTTGTAATTTCGTATCACAAATATATAAATATATGAATGTTGTACTAACGCATTGCAATTTCTGGAGTTTGTTTGGACTATTATGCCTCTGCAGATGATTAATAATTAGTGGCTGTGCTGCCACCTATTTTAGTTAGCAGCCACCGCATGATGCTGGTGGGACTAATGTCTTGGTTTTTGTTATATGAATCAAACGACAACTGATTTAAAGAAAAAGAAAAGATTAATTGAAGATTAGTTCAGATATCGTCACCCTTAAAATAATCAATTTCACTTGCAAAGTGAGCACAAAGACTGGTTGTTGGATCTCCAGACTGACCACTCATGATTTGTTTGTTGCTTGATGTCCTCTATCCTCTCTCTATATAGATATATTTCTCATGGTGTTCTTATCAATCTCTCTCACTAGATAGCTCCTACTCTTCATCTCTTTTTCGCAATAAGTATGTCGTGGTTTAAGGATCCTGAGTTGTTTATGGAGTTTTATGATAGCGAGATACGTGTATGGAGGCTTCGGAAAAAATCCGGTAGCCCAATTGAGCAAAGCAAATTCACCCGGGAAAGTAATGTCACTGATTATCTTGCTTTGGTTGAAAACTCTTTTCAATGGAAGAAGAGTGATTTCGATGCTTTGGCAGATTTCTTGTATAAGAATGATATATTAGTAAACTGTCAAGGTTTGGTGCTTACCTTAACTTTCCCTCGAGACAGAGCTGCAAAAAACCATCCTGACATGAGCCGAGCAGTAAGGTTCTGGTCACATGATGTAGTGAATTTGGCTTGTTATGGTCTACCTGTTTCGTCGATTCCATTTCGAGAGGTTCAGTACATTCATCAAGGAGGGTGTGCTCCTGTGCAACCCAGTCCTAAGGAAACTGAATTAGCTGCAAAATTGGGTGCTTTGGAGAAGAGATGTTCTGACTTGGAAGCTACAAATTCCACTCTTAAAGATGAACTGCGAAAAGTGAAGTATGGTAAGAATATTCCCATCAGTGATCAAGATGAACAGGAAGCTGCTGGCAAACAATCTCTGGAGAAGATAGTTCCCGACTTGCAAGCAATGAATACAACTCTTAACGACGAACTGCGTAAAGAAAAGGATGATAGGAAGTCCATTATGAATGATTTGGATCGAGTGAAAGCTGAGAAACAAGTTCTGGAGAGCAAAGTTTCTGACTTGGAAACCATGTATGCCACTCTTAACAATGAACTTGTAAGAAATAGAGTGTTTTAGGATAAAATATGTAAAGTGGTGAAATTAAAATTTGGGTTTGCTAAGATTGCGAGAGATTGATTTCAAATCTTGCTCAAGTCAAGTCAATGATCGTTCTAGTAGAGATAGAGTGAGATGTTGTAAATCTTGGAAGTCGAATTGTGTTGTTTATTCTATATGAGCTACTGTTGATCTATTTAATGTTGGACCTTTGTAACAATGAAACAACAAACGTTAGATGGATTAAATAGTACCGGAAACAAACAACTGAAATAGAAGAAACAATTTGACTCGAGGGCAGATGAATCAAGTACATAGTACTGAAAATAAACAATTAAAACAGAAGAAAAAATTTAACACGAGTGTAGAGTCACCTATTCTATAAATTGTCCTTAACACAATAGTCCGAATATATTTGATACAATACAAAACCCCTATGTTATTTGCAGTAGGGTTCATTTTCTTGTTCACCGTGAGAGAACTCACTGGAATTGTCTTGGAAAATTCAGGGCTAGACATCGCTCTACATGATACTTATTATGCCGTAGCACATTTTCATTATGTACTTTTGGTGGGAGATGTTTTTTCTTTATTTATTGGATTATACTATTGGGTTAGAAAATACCTTAAAAATGAGGGATGCTATACCCAACAACGAAGATGTGTCCATAAAAGAACTGCCCAAAATAATTTGTATAAAAACAATATAAGTTACCTGCTCTATGGAGGATGGACTTAGCAACAAGGATGAAAGAAAATAAACAAACCACATGCGCAGAATAAAGTGAGGAGAAGGGAAAAGAACGAGGATAAGTTACGAGGATAAGTTAAACTGGGAATTTCATTTCCTTTTAATTATAAGCAAAATGGGGAGGTGAAATCAATTCATCAATGTGCAAAATTATAACAGAAATCAAGATAGAAATTGATATCCGGAAAATATTCTTTTATGATGTTTGACATAATTTTGCATAAAATATTTTTGACAAGTAAAAGATTTTCTCGCGGGTGATAAGGCTCTCATTAAGCAAAAGACAATATTTAATTTGATTTTTAATTCTTTTAGAAAAAATTTAAAAGTATTTTATCTAAAAAATAGGAGCTTGGTTGAACCCAGTCCGAAACCCGGCAAGGCGTGCAAAGCACCACACATGTGTAAGAGTTATAAGTCACACTATCCATAGTTAGGCCTTCTCTCTCTCGTAAAAAAGTGTATTGACCAAATGAATGTATTTAGAATCTCAAGAATCCTAATAACATTGAGGGCCTTCATCTTTAGTTTACCTTTTTCTTTAATACGAATTTTTAGTTTACCATATGTGGGACTAAATGTTACATTTTATTCACAAAAAATAGCTAGTGAACCTTATTGACAATCCCAAGTCCAAGTCGTACCAAAATCACAAAAATCATTTAAAACTCTATTTTCTCTTAAATTAATATGTTCCAAAGTTATATGTGATCTCGTCTAACTAGCGCGAAGGAGTGATGGTTGCACGTATCGTAATTGGGATAGACGGGAAAATTCCGCCTCCATTGTCGTGCTGTAAAGGTCGAAACTCTCCGATGCGCCACTTTATATCATTTACCGGCCTGTAAAATTTCAAGGTTTACTAGGTAAATGCACGTCGATTTTCCTTCCTAACATGCTTTGCAAGAATGATTTGCTTAACGCATAACTCCACACCGACCCATCTTTCCCCTTGTTCGCTAAGAGAGCATGGCCATAACGGCCTATGGTGATGCATTTGGCATGCATCATAGACTTGAAAGTACCGTCCAGGCCTTGGTCATGCCTTAGACTAGCACATATGCCATTGCAGACCTATTTTCCGAGTCTTTACTCTGCTTCGACCATGAAATGGGAGCATGCACTGATCTTGCTTTTACCAAGAATAAAACAGTCAGACATATGTTATCCATGCCGTGCATCATTCCAGTGGTGCAAGTGGATCATGTAAGCTCCTCTAACTTGTAATATGGTTATCTTCCTTTCATTTGGCTATGCCCAATCCGCAATTGATGCATGTCAACATCGTATAGCTTGATAGGAAGTATGAACATTGACAATTTGATTGCAACTACCTCATCAAGTGTGGTAACAATCATATGTTGCCTCGCACTGCCGAGCCAGATGATATGATTTACCGAACTGTTACAATCATCTCCTAATTAGATGATATAAGTAACAAAGTGATGGACCGTGATATGGTTGCCTACGTATCCTACCCGTACCATGAAGGGATCAAGCACATATCGTAGTTCATCCGAAGGGTCAATTCGAAAGAAACAACAACTTAAGCCTATTTAGGCAAAGCCAACATCAATGCAAGGGCCAATTGTTTTGAAAGGATACACTTAAGCATATGAAATCCGCATCACCAAAAAATACCAGATTGTGTCACAAGGAAAAAGGCCAAACAAAGCCTGATTCGTAAGGTCAAGGGACTCTCGTAATAGATGCACAAGATTGTGCATAGCTGATACCACTTAGTTCGCAGATATGCATGCTCATGTTCATGACATGCATATTGCGAAACATTCACCTATCCTTCAGAATGCATTAAAGTGATGCGTTCTCGATAAGCAACACAATAATATGATGTTTTCGCAACATATGCTCCCTTTGGCATGTAACATAAGAAAGATAAAGCATTTTGGCCTATATATTCATTTTCAACCAACACCTCCTCCCTATATATATCTTATTGACATTTCTACATATTGAGATTCGAGAGTTAAGTACCATGCACCAACTCCCACCTGCTTTTACGACATTGACGTAGGGACAATGATCCATACGATGCTTTTCTCGTTCTTGGCCAATGTTCCACATGCGAAATACACCATAATGATGCATTCTTAGAAAGAAACCTGGCATAATGATGCATTTGCATCGTAATTCACAGGGGCGGAGCTAAGGGTTGACTAACCCTGGCTATAGCCCCCTCAAGATCTCTAATACTGCATAAAAACCCTATATTTTCTTCTATTTTTGGTGTTTAGTACACCAGATATTTAGCAATTAGTCCACCAAAATCTCTATATTTTTGGATTTTTTTTTAAAACCCCCTTAATAAATTTTTGGCTCCGCCACTTGTAATGCATAACCAGGTCAGTAACGCAGCATAATGATGCCTTTTGCATCATAATGCACACTCGTATAAGCTACATAGCACAATGTTGCTTCACTTTGCAGGTGACAAACATAATGATTCATTAGCATCATAATGACAAACATAGTGATGCCGTGGCATCACAATGCTAAGCTAATGCATCACTTGTGCTAAAAATGTATTGCAAATTTGAGGTACTGCATTTTTCCATAGCAATGCATCACAGAGTACGCGCCATTACCAAATAGTAAATTTCAGAACAAAATACATCACTTTACCAAGTATATGAATCACAGGTTTGAGAAGATACATCAATGACGCATTCAAGAATACGCAACACATGCAGGCTTAAGAAGATGCTTTATCTCGTTCAATGACATATGTTAGAGTATACATCACGCGAAAAATACAGATGTTACAATAATTGTTGGGAAGATGGGTAATTCGTATGGCCAGCATCTCAAACCCGATTGGTAACCTTACTTGAATCACATAGAACAAGTGATATGCCGCTAGTAGTGTTAGTCTTAGTCGAGTCGACCAAGGCAAATTGATATTCCTTGATCAAAAGCATCGGAACAAGACAAGACAACACAATATTATTGAGCGTGAATTGTCTAACATGAAATCGAGACAATTATTTGGCGTCAAGTGCAGTATGCATTGAGAATGTAGAGAAATAATTACAGGGCCGGGATGACTGATTCCGGCAACTAATTTGTCACCAATCAAATACAACATTAAAGCATTTACAAAAAGAATGAGATCAACAAAGAAGCTGCAAATGTCACGGGGACAAGAACTGAACCCTTAAGAGATCTGCTAGATCCACTAACACAGATTGTGGTATCACCATGCCTAGAACACCGGCTAAATTTAGTGCCACCACCATCGCCACCACCACCACCGCTACTACTGCTACCACCTTCTCCGCTACTACCATCACTATTGGAATCACTACCCGTGTCTCCAGGATTGTTTCCTGTACGACCATCACGATTTCCACCGGTTGAACTTGATCCACGTGTACCACCACCACCTCCTCCAGTCGAACCACGACTACCGCTGCCGCCGGCGCTAGAACTTCCACCCCCGCTGCTTCCACCACCACCTCCGGTTGAACCACGACTTCCGCTGCCTCCGCCAGAACTGGAACTGCCACCTCCGCTAGAACTGGAACCGCCTCCACGTGAACTACCCCCACCCCCCACCCCCACCCCCACCCCCGCTGCTTTTGAGAGACTGCAGTTTAATTGTTGTGTTCTGGCTGTTGTACTGATCAATATCCTGAATATCATAAGCCATGGTGAGATATGTGTTGGATAATATACTTCCTGTAACAGAGAAAAACAAACACAGAGAACTTGAAGATGATTAAGGGAGGGTTAGAATTAAAATGCACACACACTCAAACACAGAGAGGTGAAGTCGCCTGTTCAACAGACTGTCCTTAACTCAATATTTGCCAGGTACACCTTCAGGAAGATGCTGCTATACCCTTTCAGTGACAAACTTGAATTCAGGATAAAATCACCTGATACCAACCCAGCTAGCAAAGCTCGTTGGCCCGTTGTGAACTTAACAGAAGATGAAAATAAGAATGTAAACTAGTGCGCAAAACAAAGCAGGAAGATGGTGAAAAGTCGTCAGGACAGTGGCTGCGACTGGGGTAAACGAAAACCTTAGTAATGTTGTTCTTTTATAGGAGAAAAAATCTTTTGAGTTTTAAAACGGTGAAAATTTAATTTGAAATATTAAATCCTCATTAAAACACAAACGTTAAGATTCTTTTATTTAAAAAATATTTATGATTTTATTTTTCATTTAATTCAAAACGGTAAAATATTTATTTAAAATAAAGAAACGTTTTCTCATTGATGGGTACATGTGTGCACACGCAGGCACACGCAGGCACACGCAAGCACACGGCAAGCTCACGCCAAGGCTCACACCAAGGCTCACACCAAGGCTCACACCAAGGCTCGCACCAAGGCTCGCACCAAGGCTCGCACCATGGGTCGCACCATGGGTCGCGCTAAGACTCGCGCCAAGGCTCGCGCCAAGGCTCACACCAAAAACACACGCAAAAGCACACGCAAGCACCGCAAGCTCCGCAAGCCCGCAAGCTCCGCAAGCCCGCAAGCCCGCGGCCTGCGGTGCTTCGGTGCGAAGCACCGCACATGTATGCATTTGCCCACTAGTCCATTTCCCAAGTCCATATCCAATCCACTAGTTCTTTTCCTTATATAGAACATATGTGGTAATATGCATGAACTTCCTCCTTGGTTTGCCCAATGTGGGATAATCAAAGGTTTCTCATTCAGTAAGAAGTGAAAATGGATGGCTTTAATTCCACCCAAGTTTGGACTAGTGATCCTAGCACCCATCAAGCTAATTAAAGTAACAAAAATTAATTTAAGTAAGAAACTATTAATTTTAGTAATATCATTTTCATTTCCCAACAATCTCCCACATGAATGACGAAACCGAAAAATCGGAATATCGGAAAAAACGAGAAATACCTCTTAAGCAATAGGTGACCATTTGGAATTGAACCTTTGCTTAGTGAGAAGCACCGGAACTACTTGATGGTCAGTGAACGTGATGTCTTGAACTGCCATCGTTTAGTGTAATTCTTCAATAACTCCTTACGCGAGATATCTCTTAAAATGTTGTTAAGTTCACGCCGTTGTGTCCGTTTTGGCCCTGGACGTATCCCGTTTCTCAGAATGCTCTAGAGAATCAGCTCAGTTCTCATAGTAAGCGACCCACTTCCTCATTCAGATAGGTGAGTTCTATCAAGAGTGTTAACTGCTACACCCCATTTCAATCTTAAATTGAAACTATAGAACTCATTAAGACTTTACTCTAAGTCATCCTCACTTGCAGTCACACAATCACGTCTACACCATAGGGAAGGGACAGAGAAAATAATTCTCTGATAGTGTTTAATTTTTACCCACCACAAATTAGTTGTCTCATTCAAAACCTTGATCTTGGGATCTCCAGTCAGCAAGGTTGAGTATCCTTCATGGCAAGTTTTAATTTATGAGCTTAAGTCCCATCCCCCTCGATGCATTACTAACTACCTCCTTGGACAAGCCTTTCGTCAAAGGGTCCGCGATATTCTCCTTAGACCTCACAAAGTCAACAGAAATAACGCCAGTTGAGATTAGTTGTTTTAGAGAATTGTGTCTTCTCCTTATATGAATAGATTTTCCATTATAGTTGCTGTTTTTAGCATTAGCTATTGCAGCTTGATTATCACAATGTATAGATACAGCTGGCACAGGCCTATGCCAGAGAGGAATGTCTTCTAAAAAGCATCTTAGCCAAGCGGCTTCCTCTCCTGCTTTATCTAACGCTATAAACTCGGATTCCATAGTGGATCGAGCGATACAGGTCTGTTTGGAACTCTTCCAAGACACTGCTCCACAGCCTAGAGTGAAAACGTCCACTCGTAGACTTAGACTCCTCTGAGTCTGCTATCCAGTTTGCATCACAGTATCCTTCCAGAACAGCAGGGTATCTCTCGTAACTTAACCGAAAGTTTAAAGTGTATTTAAGATACCTCAGCACTCTGAAAAGTGCATCCCAATGCTCTTGTCCTGGATTACAGGTATACCTACTTAGTCTACTCACTGCATAGGCAATGTCTGGTCTCGTGCAATTCATTAAGTACATCAGACTTCCTATGACACGTGAATATTCAAGTTGCGAGACTCCATTGCCTTTGTTTTTCTTGAGTCTACAGGAAGGGTCAAAAGGAGTACTTGCAGGTTTAGTATCAAACTGGTTAAATTTCTTCAGAACTGACTCAACATAATGAGATTGACTGAGACTGAATCCATTAGACTCCTTCCTAATTTTCATCCCTAGGATTACATCAGCAGGACCTAAGTCTTTCATATCAAAGTTCTCATTTAACATGTTCTTAGTGGAATTAATGATTTCTAAGGTTGTACCTAGTATAAGCATATCATCAACATACATGCATACCATCACACAAGCATCATTGACAGATTTAGTGTAAACACATTTGTCAGTTTCATTTATTTTAAAACCACTAGAGAACATTACATGATCAAATTTTTCATGCCATTGTTTAGGTGCTTGTTTCAAGCCATATAAAGACTTTTTAAGTCTACACACCTTCTTCTCATAACCCTTCACCACAAAGCCCTCGGGTTGGTCCATATAAATTTCTTCATCTAGTTCACCATTTAGAAACGCAGTTTTTACATCCATTTGATGTATCTCTAGGTTATGGATTGCAGCAATTGCAATTAGCAACCTAATTGAAGTTATTCTAGTGACAAGTGAATAGGTGTCAAAGAAATCTACACCTTCTATTTGTTTATAACCTTTAGCTACAAGTCTAGCTTTATATTTTTCCACGCTTCCATCAACCTTACGTTTTCTCTTAAAGATCCATTTACAACCTATGGTTTTGCTCCCTGGAGGTAAATCTACTATTTCCCAAGTTTCATTCTGAATAATAGAATCCATCTCACTTATAGTGGATTCTTTCCACCATGGAGCTTCAGAGGAAGTCATGGCCTCTTTATAAGTTTGTGGATCAGATTCAACTAAACAGGTAATGAAGTCTGGCCCAAAAGATTTTTCTAATCTAGGTCTTTTGCTTCTTCTTGGCTCATAAACAGGTTCATCTTCTTCTACCGGTAATGAATGGCTAGAAGAAGGGACATCTAGAGGATCTACACGTATCACGCGAGATTCAGTTTTCATTGGAAAAACATTTTCAAAAAATGAAGCATCTCTAGATTCCAAAATGGTGTTCACACTGATTTCTGAGTTATCGGAACTCACAACCATAAATCTATAAGCAGTGGTGTGCTCGGGATATCCTAGAAATACACAATCAACGGTTTTAGGTCCTATTTTAGTCCTCTTAGGTGGAGGAATAGAGACCTTGGCTAAACACCCCCACACTTTGAGGTATCCATAAGAGGGTTGTTTGCCTTTCCATAATTCATACGGTGATTTTTCTGTTCCTTTAAGGGGCACCCTGTTCAGGATATAGCAAGCTGAGAGGACGGCCTCCCCCCACAAGTTCGCCGGTAGTCCTGAACTGATTAACATGGCATTCATCATCTCCTTAAGGGTTCGGTTTTTTCGTTCAGCCACACCATTAGATTGTGGTGAATAAGGAGGAGTTACCTCATGAATTATGCCATGTTGTGCACAAAAGTCTCCTATAGGGGTTACGTATTCACCCCCACGATCAGACCTAACGGTTTTAATGGTGGTACTCATCTGGTTTTCTACTTCTAATTTATATAATTTAAATGCTTCAAGAGCATCATCTTTTCCTTTGAGCAAGTAGATATGACAGTATCTAGTACAGTCATCTATGAAGGTAACAAACCATTTTTTCCCACCTCTGGTTTGGATTGATTTCATATCAACTAAGTCAGAGTGAATTAACTCTAAGGGATTAGAAACTCTGTGGACATTTTTCTGAAAAGGCTTCTTCGCATATTTTGATTCTACACAAACTTCACATTTATGTTCATATTCCAAATTTAATTTTGGAATGCAGCCAGATTTTGCCAATTTGTTCATTGATTTATAATTTATATGACCAAGTCTACCATGCCAAATATTCAATGAGACAACAACATAAGAAGAATCAACTTTATTAATTTCAGTAGAGATTACAGATAATTTGTAAAGGCCCTCAGCTTTATAGCCCTTTCCCACAAAGTCCCTACCCTTAGTGATAATCACTTTTCCGGACTCAAAAACAATTTTAAAACCCTTGTCATCTAGCACACCACTTGAAATGAGGTTCTTGCAGATGTCTGGTACATGTAACACTTCATTCAATGTGAGGATTTTCCCAGAAGAAAGCTTCAGCGAAACCTTTCCTTTTCCTGCAACTTGTGCTGCAGAAGAATTACCCATATAGAGTTTTTCTCCTTCTCCTACTGTCTGGTAGGAGGTGAACATATCCTTGCTTCCGCAGACATGTTTGGTAGCTCCAGAGTCTACCCACCAGTCCCTCACATTGGTAACTAAATTCACCTCAGACACCGTGCCAGAAAATTCATTTTTACTACTTTCAGCCAGGTTTACATTTTGTTTCTTAAAATTCGCATCTTTGCATTTTCTACAATGCATTGCCATATGGCCAGACACACCACAGACATAACAAGCTCCCTTAATCTTACCAATAGCAGACTTTGGTTTTTGAAATTTACCTTTTCCTTGAGGGCCAGGCTTGCGCTTGTTGTGGTCCAGACTGAGTGAAGCAAACTTGTGTTCGATCACATGAGCTTTGTTTGACATGTCTCTTGCAGAGGAGACATTCTTGTCCTTTGAGCACAGCAACTCTTCAACTTGTATTTTCTTGCCCAGTTCTATCATAGTAATCTCACCAGTTTCATGCCTTAGTCTTCTCTTGTATTCGGCCCATGAACTTGGTAATTTTTCAATCACAGCAGATACTTGAAAGTTTTCAGAGATAGTCATACCTTCAGCAATGATTTCATTAATAATTTTCTGCAACTCCAGAAACTGGTCAACCACAGATTTTTCATTCAGCATCTTGTATTGTAAAAAACGTGCAACCAGAAACTTTTTACTTCCTGCAGTTTCTGCTTCATACTTTTCTTGCAGTGCAGACCATAAATTGTGAGCAGAAAAATCATCCTTAGCATTGTAAAAATCATACAGAGAGTCTTCAAGGCAATTTAAAATATGATTTTTTGCCAAATAGTTATTTCTCGTCCAGGTCTCTTTTTCCTTGGATGATTCAGGAGCATCCAGAGCTTTGTTATATGGTTTCAACACTATTTCATCAAGCATGTGGAAACTCAGGAAAAAGAGCATCTTCGACTGCCACCTCTTAAAATCCTTACCAGAAAACTTCTGAGGTCTCTCAACATCAGTCTTTGCCATTGTTACAGAAGATTTTTGAATGCACAGATATTGAGTTAAGATTGTTGGATAATATACTTCCTGTAACAGAGAAAAAAAAACACAGAGAACTTGAAGATGATTAAGGGAGGGTTAGAATTAAAATGCACACACACTCAAACACAGAGAGGTGAAGTCGCCTGTTCAACAGACTGTCCTTAACTCAATATTTGCCAGGTACACCTTCAGGAAGATGCTGCTATACCCTTTCAGTGACAAACTTGAATTCAGGATAAAATCACCTGATACCAACCCAGTTAGCAAAGCTCGTTGGCCCGTTGTGAACTTAACAGAAGATGAAAATAAGAATGTAAACTAGTGCGCAAAACAAAGCAGGAAGATGGTGAAAAGTCGTCAGGACAGTGGCTGCGACTGGGGTAAACGAAAACCTTAGTAATGTTGTTCTTTTATAGGAGAAAAAATCTTTTGAGTTTTAAAACGGTGAAAATTTAATTTGAAATATTAAATCCTTATTAAAACACAAACGTTAAGATTCTTTTATTTAAAAAATATTTATGATTTTATTTTTCATTTAATTCAAAACGGTAAAATATTTATTTAAAAATAAAGAAACGTTTTCTCATTGATGGGCACACGTGTGCACATGTGTGCACACCACCAAGGATCGCACCATGGGTCGCGCCAAGGCTCACGCCAAAAACACACGCAAAAGCACACGCAAGCACCGCAAGCCCGCAAGCGGTGCAAGCCCGCGGCCTGCGGTCACATGTATGCATTTGCCCACTAGTCCATTTCCCAAGTCCATATCCAATCCACTAGTTCTTTTCCTTATATAGAACATATGTGGTAATATGCATGAACTTCCTCCTTGGTTTGCCCAATGTGGGATAATCAAACGTTTCTCATTCACTAAGAAGTGAAAATGGATGGCTTTAATTCCACCCAAGTTTGGACTAGTGATCCTAGCACCCATCAAGCTAATTAAAGTAACAAAAATTAATTTAAGTAAGAAACTATTAATTTTAGTAATATCATTTTCATTTCCCAACAATATGTTGGGTGTATTGTTGACACAGAAAGATGATTGAAGATGAAGAGTAGGAGGAGAAAAGTCGGAAGAACTTGTGCTGCTGCTGGCTTCTTCATCATTAGTGATTTGATCATGATCTTACTGAGATTGATTTAGAAGAAATAGTGAGATGTGTTGTTGGTATTTATAATGCACTAGTTTGTCTGTCAGATCAAAACTCAAACGTCATTGAAAAGTCATATACTTGTTCGAAGAAGTAAACGTGTTTTGGAGATGTCAAATACTTTGAACAGAACAACAATGGACTAATCTATGAACCTCCTGGTAGACGAAAATTCAGACGCCTTAACCAAATTGAATGGAGTATCATGTGTATAACATCGAATCGCTGTGCAGGACGATTCAGAGTAAAATGTCGTCGAACTTGTCTAACTCTCTTCTGAAGTTGAAGGTACTTTTTATCCGGTATCGCTAGTAATATAGTTTTCAGTTCTGGTATTCTCTCGACTGGGATCTGTACAGGAAACTGGCTCCAATCAAGTACATCACTAAATGGGAGAACATAATGATCTGAAATAATCACAGGAACACAACTTGCATGAATTGCTTCGACAACTCTAGGACTTGCAACTTCGTACCCACTTGGGCACAGACAAAATTTGCTTTGACCCATTAATTCGCTGTAATCTTGTCCCTTAGGAAGGTACTCATGAACTTGCAATTCATTGTCTTTGTCTTTCCATTGCTCAATTAGTATTTTTCTTATGGATCCGTGAACCCCACCGAAAAAAAAAAAAAAAAAAAAAAAAGCGCGAAGAAACCCAGTATTGAACGGTTTAAAGCTCTTTTACGAGACTGCGTCGAGGTGAAAAGTGTTCCATTTGCAAGATTAAATTCTGGCAAGGATACATCCAATGTAGGTTTAAAAGTTGCTGAAGTATTGGCGCCGCAAAGTACCCGAATAACGTTCTTGAATAGTTGATCAGGTGCTTGACTCGTTACAGCAAGTGCCCAATCATGACACGAAAGCATAAAATGATCACCCCCGCCGCCACTTCTATTCCAGTACTGGTATCTCTCTGATATGATACGAACGTAATCTGAAACCACGCGGATCAAGGGATTGAGGTCACACCACCGGGGATGGCGCGTACATGAACTAAGGTCCATGTATATAATTTCATTCATATTGGTTATGCTGAAGGGAAGGAAGAACGCGTGGGCTTCATCCATAGTTGTTGCTGCAAATGAGTTAGTCTTGCTCTCCATTTCGCTAATGAAGTGGCCTTCTATTGAGTATAGTTTGCTATGTGGCCCGTCATGTACCAAAGGCACTTCACCTTCTTTATATGTCCATATTTTGAAGGTTTTATCCATCTCAATATGGCTCCTGCAGATTCATGGAAAAAACACAAGCTTGACCATTACAACATATACACAATGTCTTATGCCACATTCATATCAGATGATTTCAGTCAACGTAATTTGATTTGATGAAAAACGAAAACAAAATTTCTTGATCTTAACTGATGAAAGGCGTAAGGATTTCTGTAAATTGCTCCTCTGGGAATGAAATCTTCGACTTTGTTAGACGTGTAATTGCGCGTTCGAACTGCCTTCCAAATTGCAGCCCTTGCTCTTGCAAGGTCATTGTCAATTCGTTGCAGATAAATTTCTCCTGCACACATATAAGATTGAACTCTTGAGCACTTTTTAAATTCCTGCCAACATGATATAATAATAGCAGAACTCACCTTCAAAAGAAGCTTAGAATTTGCAGAAGTTGAAGCGATTAAATCCGAAACATGAGAAAATTTCTTCGGTTTTAGATATAAAATGAAAGAATTAGTATAAGAGAAAATAGAAATGAAGAAACCACCAGTAGTACTGTTGTTGAGTATGAAATGGTGATTGTTATAAGGAGATAGATACAGAATGAGAAGAACAAGTAAATAAGTCATGAACACTATGAATGGTGTTCTGTAATTCATGATTATGTCTGTCAAGTTTAAGATGCTTGGGTTTTATAATCAGAGAGAATTAACTATTGTGAATTGCTCCGCATGATCCAATGCAATTCATTTTAAATTTGTGTATACATGTAAGACATGCACCAACTTGACACAACTTGCAGCAGCAGCAGCTGGATCCACATTAAATCATGATTCAAAGATGGCTAGCTTATGTTTGTCTTCAATCATACAGTTAGACCTTATCTTAACTGCTGACATTAAATAATAATACTACCAAGGATACTAGTTTATCAGCTGTATATGACTACTTGCCCATAGTATAAGGGCTTGTCACTAGTACTACTAGCTTTTTCATACTTATTAGTTCTTACCTTATCCACCAATGACACAGTCTGTCTCTTTCATTCACTTGTTTTACTAGTCTACCTTGGCCCCCTATTTTTTCTTGTTCTTTGAGTCAAATAGACATTGCAATTTGAGAATTCATCCGTGGTGATGGTAACAAAAATTTATGATCGTTTTTACGTGGACATTTTAATTTCTGTTAAACATAATATATATTTATCAAACTAATTGTGAAGTAGTGAAAAAGTGAAAAATACAATACGTCCCAACCAGTGATTAAATAGCCGTCAAATGGTGTGTTTATCATTGATTTTTTTTGGGAAAGATGAGATAACAATGTCTTTTTTGAAATTGTTGGCCAAACTTGTGTCATACTTTATTCTCGAAAATAATATTTTTTTAGTAAATCCGTCAACAACGAATTCTTTACCAATTAAAATCTATTCTATTATATAAAAAGAATTATCTCTAGTAAAAATTTTAGAATCCTTTTACCCCTGTTTCATACTTCAATGAATAAAATCTTAAAATAAATGAGAACAAATCAGTAATTTAACTTTAGAAAGGGTCCAATCAAAGAAAAAAGAGAAAGGAAAGATTGAAGAGTATAAGTAACGGTTAGACTTAGTCTTATGGACTAGTAAGATTCAACTTTCATAACAAAAGTTGTTGCCTAAAGTCTAATTTCTAGATTATCTCCAAGAAGTTACTTGGACGCTATCTGAAATCAGTTCTGTGGTATCAAATGGTTTGGCGCTCCAAATTTTACTTTTGTGCCAAACCATTTGGCGCGACAAAACTGAGCCATTGGATTCCAGTTTTGGAAATTCAAATCTAATGGTTATTTTATTTGCGCCAACCATTGGATGCTTCTATTATCAACCATCATATTTTCTTTAAATGTTATAATCTAACGGTGGAAAATCTTATGTGTCAAACGACTGTGCGTTAGGTTGATTCCATCTTGAATCATAATAAGAGTAAGACCTTGATTCAAGATGACGTGGCTGGTTGTGAAAATTGAATTGCAAAACATGATAAAACTAAGTCTTAAGAGTTGAAATGCTCCAATCTGTTAAATATCAGAGATGCTACACCTATCGCTAAATATCCCGTGAAAAAATCCCGATAGGGGATCCGACGGTGTCTGGATTGTCCTCTAACATTGGGATAGGTATAGAAAAAGTGGGGCCCAACCACTTATTTTAACCGGAATTTTTGACGGGATTTTCCGTCGGTACATCTTGGGACAATTTGACCGGTCAATAGTGTTTGAAATGTCCCATTTAACCTTATAACTTATAAATAATAACAAAAGGGACACCACCTGAACCACTGTCGCCGCCATCTGAACCATCACCACTGTCGCCGCCATCTGAACCATCACAGTTGCTAACACCATCACCTTAGCCACCAGAACCAGCACCTGAACCACCGTCCCCTCCACCATGCACCACCACTAGAACCACCACCACCACAACCCTGACCCTAAAGGGTAATTATTTTTTATTTTTTTGCACACGTGATAAGTTACATGTGTGACAAACTGGGGCATTACGACCATTTTTCCTAAGTAACGAAGCCTGAGCTATGATTTAACCACCAGCATCAGCTAATCCATTAATCAACACATCGATGTTTGAAGAAGAAAAGGAAAATGAAGGAATTTGGTTAAGCTAATCCAAAAAAAAAGAAGAGAAAAACAACAAAAACCCACATTGATCTATCCATTATCTTCTCATAAAATCAATCATTGCTGGTTTAAGAAATCGGGGGAATTCTCAAATCCAGGTATTTTTCCCAATTGACTCTCAAAACTAAGATTTGAGTAACTAGTTATCAAACCCATTTTCAGAATTTCGTTTATTTTTGTTTGAATTGATAAGGGAGATGGAGATTAGTTTCAATGTTGTGTCAGGGATATTGAGAAAGATTGGTTTCTGTTGTTTCCCAATAGAGTAAGCAGATGTATGAAGCTTCTGTAAACCAATGGTTAATTGACAAGCCTTATGCTTGCTGCTTATGATGTTCTCTGGATGATCAGTTCACTCATGAAGCCATGACTCCAGCTTAAGTGGACAGAAAAAGAAACAAAGTAAGAGATTTCGTTTCATCCTCGATTTCGCTTATCCATTTCAGTTTTGTTCTTATATAAGTATTTGATGCAGAATGCTGATTATCTATTTTCTTTAAATTGGTTTTGATTCTCAAGTTATTAAGTTGAATTAGTATAATCTAACCTAATCCCGGGGGCCATGGTAGTAACAAGTTGGGAAGTGTTCTTGCGCTGTACTAAACGCTAAATGAATACCTAAACTGATTATGAAAGCCTTATTAATCTATAGGAACATTAGACTATGGGTGTAGTATCTTTGGATGAGAATATTCTACTTGCAATGTATAATTAGCAGCCTTTTCTTTAATCTCTAAACGCTCAGTATGAATGTATGTAGTTTTAAATTTCTAGGTATGTTTTTCTAGGGTTAAATCAAACCGAGGATGGATTGATTACTGCCAAATTTTCCATTTGCTTGCCTACAGAGACATGCTCAAATCTCTAGTATGTTTCTCTATTGCCATAGTATTTCTCTTGGACTTTGTAGCTTCTAATACACGATGATGGTGATAATTACAGCAGCCCTACAACTTGTTAAGTTAACGTCTAGTTTCTAGGCGGCTATTTAAACAGCCAGAAGGCCAAGATGACTCAAGAATAAATTGGTGTATTAATATTATCTTTTTGTGAGCATATTAATCATAAGAAAACTAAACGACTTGAGTCAGGCATAACTCATTCCTACCTAATTCTGGCGGCCTTCACATTATCATGTGGAGACAATTAATCAATATTTATTATGTGGAATTATTGTGGGAACCAAAATCAGAGCTCTTTATAAGATTTTATAGGATTCTTAAGAAAAGAGAAACATTGGGCAAACATCTTTGTTTTTTGTTTTTCTCCTTTCTTTCAATTCCTTCACAAGATTGTTATAAAGAATCATATCTCAGATTAAGTGAGTAACTATGTCTTGGTTTAAAGATCCCGAGTTGTATATTGATCACTATGCAGGTCAAATCCGTTTATGGAGGCTTGAAAAAAACTACAGTAGTCCTATTGGGCTTAAGGATTTCACTTTCCTAGCAAACATTACTGATCATCTTTCTCTAGTCGATAACTCCTTTCCATGGAAGAAGAGTGATTACGATGCTTTGGCAGAGTTCTTATATGAACATGATATTTCAGTAAACTGTCAAGGTTTGGTAGTCTCCATAAGTGTTCCCCGAGATAGAGATGGATCTGGCAATTCTGACTACAACCGAACAACTTATTTCTGGTCACATGATGTACTTAACTTGTCCCACTATGGTTTACCTGCTCCGTTGGTTCCATACCGAGAGGTTCGGTACCTAGGAGGCGACGAGTATGCTCCTGTGGCATTCAGTCCTAAGGAAAGGGAAAATGAAGATGAAGTGCAAAGAGAGAAGGCTTTTAAGAAGGGTGTAGAGAAAATAGTTGCTTCCTTAGAAGATGACATTGCTAGACTTAAAGAGGTCATCATCACTTCAGAGGATTCAGAAATATGATCAAATTATTTGGCAAAATAAAGACTTCAATTTCGATCCAGTTCGTCTAAAGTCAGTTGTTTGCTTTGGATTTATGTTTTCCTTTGGTTCCAAAAGTAATAGTGGTCAGAGTTGTGTTTCTTTTTCTTTTGTGGAGGTTTTGGCTCCTGTCCCCCTCATTGTTTTCCTTGTTTGAGTTTTTAATAATGAATCCTTTCTGGAGTTGGTTAAAGTTTTTTCTTTGCTAGATTTGTTGATTTCTAAGTTGGATTCATAAGCCACATGAAACTATCAATGATCTCACATTTTCCTGGATCATTATGATTTTTATGGTCAGATTTCTTATTCCTTACCTGGCTTTTGTTTAGAATTTCAGGAGGATGAGAGAAAGTTGTGTTTGTCAGAACCATCAATCAATGCCTTAGCCAAAGGGGAAATTGAGAGGGAAAAAAATACTTTTCCAAGTAAGTAAAATTTCTTATTTTTATTTATTTTCTTAGTTAAATTATAGCACTACTATCTTATTTAAAAGGGAATCTATCATCAACATAGCTTTTCTAAAACATTTTTAACTATGTAGGCTTTGTCTGATAGGTATGTCAGTGACCTTGCACAAAAACCTTGATTATGATGGACAAACAATTTCTTTCTAAATCTTCTAACCCTGTCATATCTATGATGTTTCTTATTATTAGGATAGCTAGAATGTTTATTGGCTTGGCTTGCGTAAAATCACAGTAAGCGTCATGTAAAACTGTGACATACCATAGACTGTTTTTTGTAGTGTCTATGAATGCTAGCCAGAATGCCAGATTATATCCCAGTTTCTAGAATAGGTTATCTTCGCCTAAAAAACTTCCATTTGATAAAGAAATAATCTGCCAAAAGATCCTTTGTAATGGCGTTTTGGTAATGCAGGGGCGTATAGAAAAATCAAGTTGATGAGGACCTGCGGTAACTCATTATCACCCTTTGTATTTTAATCATTTATACATGTGGAGGATTGGTAATAGAAAATGATAATGAATTTCGCATGGCATTATTGGTCAAGTGCTAAATAAACTAAGGGCTAACAGCTCAAATCAAGCAAATATCATTATAATACAACTCTACTTGATTAATTTTTATTCTTGTCATACAAAAATCAACTATCATTTCATTAATTTATTCATAATAAGATAACATAACTACTAGTCAACTTATGTAGGGAGTAACAACTCATTGAATGTTTACAAAAATATAAATTCAATTACATCTCTGCTCTTAATCTCTCTATGTAAAGAAGGTTGCAAAGATCTGGATGAACATCAAGAGAATTTATTTTCATTAAAAAAGAAGACATCAGGTTTTAAAACTTGTTTATGTTTATAACTTAATTTTGTCTATTTTTGAATCTGTCATCTTGTTAATGGATAACATCTTGTGACCGTACTAAATAAAACAATCTTCCTTGGGTTATTTCATATGAATAAGCAGATCTTCTACTAGGTGAATACATGAAGGCGAGAATCATCAACAAACTGGAGGCACCAATTATGGGCACCAATTACAATTACAGGTATCCCCCATTTTCAGTTTCTCCTGATTACAATTTATATTGGATCTCATAAAAGGAACACACAATGGATATATGTATGTGGTATGCCTGCACAGGGTTGTTGGGGATAATACACTTATGTCTGATCAGCAAAGCATAAGTGTTGCCTGCAGAGATACATCAACGGAGCCAGAGAATGAGGATGCGTTAGTTGAGGATAAGCGTATCAGAACTGCAAGTTCGCTAAAAGAAGCCAGGATATTGGTTGACATCAAAGAGCCAGAGAAGGCTATGGAAAAGTTGGTTGATTGTGGTACATCATTTTCAAAGAAAGATGCCAGTACATCACTTTCAGAGATTGATGCCATACTAGCTAAGACTCCGCCCTGCGAGCTCCTTCTATTCACGGAGCCCCAAGAATTCTACATCAGCCGAGGTAGAGCTTTTGCAGTTGCCCCTGAGTCTTCTCATGAATCCTAACTTGCCACAGCTCTCCCAGCTGGTGTTCCGAGTAGGTATGTGATCGGCTGAGAGTGTTGGTTAAGGGTTCATTTTCAAACATAAGACATATACTTTCACTAATAACTAGAGTTGTCACTTAATCATTCATTATTAAGAGCCCTAGAACATCCCATCGAGATCATACTTCGGTAAATTCCTTATGTCATCACGTACCATAACGATGAATATGTAAATACTACTCAAAGAACAATCTAATGGAACGTGCTATCAAGTTTAATCCCTCAAGAGTTTTAAATTCTTTTAATTAGGCTAATCAATGCAATAGATATACTACGAGTAATCTATTTAACATAAGTCAAGTTTATGCATGCAATCACACACAGGTTTTGAATATAATTGGTAATCACAATATGCTAATTATGACAAGGTTCATCAAT
>JAJJMC010016987.1:0-11889 GCA_023531435.1 Papaver californicum
AAGAATAGGCAACAGAACAGTTTGAATCAGCAACAGATGTAGATGTTGCTGAGTCGTCTTCCCCGGTGATGACTGAATGAAGAACACGCCGGCCGGCCGGTGCAGCAGCAGATGATCAGACGGTGACGGAGATGGCCGGAATTTCTCTGAATTGGTCTCTAGGGCTGCGTGTCGATTTCTCTTGGCTTCTCTTGGTTTATATAGGCTCTAGGAACCCTTGGGGGTATCCCAAACCTAGTAGAACTCGATAATTATCCTTCAATTTCGTTTCCCATTCAAAACAGGAATTGAGTTTGATTTCCGGACAAATTCACAATTTCCCGAGCAGATTCTTCGGGATTCTCTCCAGTAATCGATTGTTCTGGACTCTAATTGCAATGGGTTGCTTTTAATTTCACCAAATCCCACCAATTTCGTGATTTTGAAGCATCCAGCAGCTTCTCCGATGCTCCTGCCGATGAGCTGGATCGGTGACTCGGGCCGGGTCGACTCACTGGGTTGACCGAGTTGACCCGCTGTGTTGACGTAGTTGACTCGGGCCGATTCTAGGGTGTCCCTTATCCATTCTTGGGGTGCCAATAACACTTGTTCGGGTGCATTTATCACTTATTGAGCCAATTTTTCCACAAATCTTTATTCTTCTAATGTACCTACAAAAGCATAAAAACACGTAATAAACGCAAAATCGAATACTAACTCACTAGAAATTAAGGTGCAAATTAAACACTAAAATGTGTCTATCAATAATCAACTTAATTAGCTAAACTAATTAAGATTAGTGATTGGATTAGATTAAAAAATTTAAAATCAACAAAAGGGTATACGCCCCCTTCACTTTTTTCCAGAACTACTTACGGCTAAGAATTAATTATTTCTCAGATGTAATTTGTTATTTGCGGCTAGAAAATGATTGATTCATAGCCATAAAAAGTTTATATAGGCTACAAATTCATTAATTCCTAGACGTAATAGATGTGTACTTTATATCAAAATGAGTATAAACTGATTATAAACTGATACTCATTCCTAGATCAAGTATAAATTTATACTCATTATAAGAACGAGTATAAATTTTTATTATGAAATTTTAAATCAAGCTAGCCGTAAAACATCCATACGGCTAGGAGTTCATCATTTTCCATCTGTAGACAAGAAAAAATTACTAGCCTATGGCTGGAAAATGATAAATTTCTAACTATAGTGAGTGTTTATGGCTAGGAGTTCATCTGTTCCTAGCCGTAAGTAGTTCCTGAAACTGAAATTGAATTATAAATCCGTCATTTTTATTTTTTTTTATTTCCAGCCTAAACAACAAAAAGTTATTATCCTACAGCTGGGAAATGATTAGTTCCTAGTCGTAGAAAAATTACTAAGTTCAAATCAACCGTAAAATATCCAACGACTAGGAAGTCATTATTTTCCTAGCAATACTACTTACGGTTAGGAAAAGATGAACTCCTAGCCGTAGTGAGTGTTTACGGCTAGGAGTTCATCTATTTCTAGCTATAAGTAGTTCCTGAAACTGAAATTGATTTTTTATTTATTTCATCATGATCATAAAGGAGTAGGAAAACGAAAAAAAAATTACTAATGAATAATTGCTAAATTTAGATTTATTAACAACAAAAAATATTTTTAATTTTCACTATAGATTAAGTCTCCGATCCACATTTATATTTAGAATATTTAAATCCTATGCAATCTCTAAGAACCAAGGGATACAACCCTAATAATAGGTTCTAATAAAAAACAGTCCATTTGAAAAATTGGCAGGCATTCCGGAAAAGAACATACTGTATACTACCTCCGTTTCAACAAAAATGTTACTATCATTTTTTCATTTTAACCTATTTTTTAGGTTAAAATAAAAAAGTGATAGTCTTTTATTGAAACGGAGGAAGTATTTTTTAGTACCATTTTACCTGCTTAAGATTCGTTTATTAAAAAAAAAAATTTAATTCGGCACAACTCGCGAATTATTGACCGACTGCCAGTGCTAGGTGTCCGGATACGTGGAATACAGTGTATTCTCACTTTATCTGAAACGGACCGCCCAACCGCATCAAAAGAGGATCATAAACAAGAATAGCCCAGAATCCCTTCCTCTCTCTTTGTTGAGAGATTTCTCCCTTAAAATCTCCTTCCACCTAATTCATGACCGAGTGACCACAACTTCTTCTTCTTCTCGGTCCTCTCTATCTATCTTACTGTACCTTTCCTTCATATTATCAAATCCATATCATCTCAATGGAGATTGTAAATCAAGCGATTACAATTTCTGATAAGGTAATTTCTTTTACAAGAAAAGTAATTTCTCTAATATTTCCTTCATCTCATTAATTTGATTTGATCCTTTTTTAACCATCTATGTGTAATTTTAATTTAATTTTGGTTTGTTAGTTAGGGTTTGTTTGTTTTGATGAAACTTTTTTTTTTTTTGTTTGAATGTGTGTAGGAGGAGGAATCATCAACATCATCATTGGTTGATAAGTGTATGATGATGTCTGAAGCTGAAGGAATATGTTCGATTTGTATGGACAACATAGTTCTTCAAGAAACTGCCCTAATAAAAGGTTGCGAGCATGCCTACTGGTTTGTCTGACTCTAAACATCTCTTCTTCCTATTCTATTTTGTTTATTACATTATTTTTTATTCTGACTTTATAATTTCAAGAATTTTAGATACAAATGTTGTAAAAGCTCAGGAATTTATGGATTACATATCACTGTTGTTAATCTTTGGGTAGTTGAATGAACCAATATGAGAAGTAGAATAGTATAGAAAAAGGAAAAAAGAACAATGATGGGATATATTCTTAGTGATTTGATAAAATAAAATAAAAAAGATAAAAAAAAGAACTTTGTCATAGAATACGAGTTTTAAAGTTTTGAACATTGCTTAGGTTCAGTTCAATTCAATCATACCTTGTGAGACAGTATTCACCCCATTTTATCGACTTTTTGGTCCCTCCTGTGTTTTTTTTTTACTTAAAAACAAGTTTAACATAGTTGTTAGCTGTAGATGTTTAGAACCGAACTTTACAGTTGCTGTAATCTGATATCACCAGCACAAGTAATGTGATTCTTACTGTTCAATTATTTCTACTGTTTTGGTGAATTAATTCTGTCACTGTCAAAAAAGCTCATATAGTTGTTATGTCTAGGTCTTAAACAGAAGCTCGGTAGTTCACTATTATCGGCTGAGAGGATATTGATCTGCATTTCTATTGAATTATTTTTATTTTTATTGCTACCATTTCTTCTTAAGTTCTTCATATGACCGGATATCTGACAGACAAAAGTCAACTACCTATCAAATAAGATATGTATAGATTTACTTCATTTTTTTCCAAATTTAAACACTTCACCAAATGTAAGCAATAACGACATCTGCTTTCATAACGGACAACGGTCAAAACATATCCTTCTAATTATTTTTTTCTCTTGCTTTCTGTTCACGGTTTCATTGTAAATGATGATAGAGATGGAATTTTAGTTTATTTTACTCCATTGGTTGTATGAAAAAAAAAATGAGTTTATGAGATCCTTTTTCATAGTAGTTCACCATCTTACTGTTACGAGATACTGATGGTTTACTTATCATTGTTTTTACCATGTAGTGTGACTTGCATTCTGAGGTGGGCGTCATACACTAAGGATCCGTGTTGCCCGCAGTGTAAGCAGTCATTCGAGTTCCTTCTTCTTCATCGATCTATTGATGGCAGGTTTAAAACCTAAAGACCACTTTTGGATGTTTACATGTATAACCAATAAAATTATCATGATTCTATTGTCTAACCAAGATGCTTTATTTGCTTCCACTTGTGCTAGTATTCATGATTACATGTTTGAGGAAAGTATATGTCTGCTTCTTAGAGCGCCGTGGTTTAAGCCTTTGGAGGTGGATTCCCATGGAGTAGAGGCACATGAACAGCATATAGATATTTATGATTACCAGATTGAGTATGACGAAGATGATGATGAATACCTAGAGACTGTGAGGGTGAGAAGCTCATCAAGTCTTCGTATTGGTAACCGAATGTGGGGTGATAATGGTTTTGTTAGGGGAGGACGTGTAGAAGCAAGACCTGTAAATCGTAGCAACGTTCCCAACTTTGATGCAGGTCCTTCTCGTGGTTCTAATGATAAAAGCAAAGAGACTACCCCTACCCCAACCCCAACAGGGCGAAGAGCAAAGAGAGCATTGAAGCGTGAAGCTGCAGATAGGGCCGCTGTTGCAAAAAACCTTCAGTCATTGAAGTTATCAGAGAATTGACTTCCTTTGCTGGGAAAACCAAGATTATCTTCTCTCCTCTGGAACTCTTTTGAAATAATGAAAAACATTGGTACCTCTTTTCTTCTAATGTGGGCAACTATCCTGGTTCATGTGATTATGGAATAATTTGATGCTCTTGTTTATTTTTTATTAGGAATTTAAATTTTCTTTTCTAATTTCAGATCAGTGGATAGCGCATTGGTTTAAAAAATGTATAAAAATTTAGTTTAATCATGGATGTACACTGTGTTGTAAATTATTGTGTGGGTTTCACTAATGCGCTAATAGCTGATATATAGGTCTTTTGATACCAACCTTCAATTCCTTCAATGGGATTACACAGCTTTAGGTAAATTGTTTTTAAAAGCTGCTGCTTCATTTCATTAATCTTGTTCTTTTTTCTTTTTTCTTTTTTCTTTTTTCTTTTTTTTAAGCCAGTGGACCACTTGAATATATACTTGTATAAAAGGGGTGCAGTTGGAAACAGTTCAAGAGAAGAGGAATCCGTCCTCATTACAGAACCCAGTGTCCTGCAGACAGATTTTGCACACTTCAGAGAGAGAGGAAGTTTCGTGTGGTCAGCACACAACTGAGTACACAGGCACACTCACGTGTCATTGACACACAACACACACTTGACTAGAATAACAAACATTATCGTTCAGTGGATTCTTACGCTACTAAACAGTAAATTTCCCTTGCCCTCCCTCATGGTCGAATTGGCTGGAATCAGGCACATTAAGCTTGCACCAGAAAGAAAAGCTGGAGTCTGTACCATAAAACTGTACTAAAGATAGCTACAAGCAGTAGCAGCATCTGCACATTCTTCAAAGCACTGTAAGTTGTGGTGTAACCCTTTGGGAATATAGTAGCAGCTGGACCGAGAGTGAAGATGTCGAAAACCTGCAGTCGAGGAACGACTCACCATAACTTATCAGCTTGTTGGCAAAGGCAAAACAACAAGCAAACACTTCATCTCATCATGATGTGCAGGCAGGAGTAGAAACAAATTGAAAAGAAACTAAAGGAACCACAACCAAGACCTAGAGTGACCAGGGACAGCCCAGGAATAGTTCTTGGGTAGGGCGAATGTTTTGGGTCGAGTTACATAGTGTGCAAAGGTGATTTTCCTCCAGAACATTAGAAAGATTGAATATTAAAAATTAGAATAAGTAAATATTTGGAGAATGAAACTTAGAATTATAACCAGAAAAAATAGGGGAAGATAGCCACGCTGTAAATGACGAAAGGATGTCGGCATGAACAAAGTAAGAGAGATCATTTATTCCAGATGAGCTAGTATTAAGAGAAGCCTTCCCAAGCAGCAATAAAAACAAATTTCAAAGCTACCTGCAACATGTAAAGGACGCATAATTTCGAAGTGCCTAGTAAAGGATCGTACACTCTCAAAAATGAAACTACCTATGCGTATAGCTCAGCCATGAACATTGTCCATCTTAAAGAATATTATCAATAAGATGCTCAGCCATGAAAACTGTCTATCTTAAGAAATATTACCAGTGAGATGTAATGAAAACACTAAGAGATGGGCAATAAAGGGAACCTGGCAAGGAATGCAACCTGAACAAGGTGAAGGTTCGATAAGAAATCTCTACAGCCAAAAAGAGGAACACTTTGGTCATATAAATAAAGGAAATGAAATTATTTTGTCACAGCAGAAAAAGAAATCATCGAGATAGCTGATAAACAATGTTTGAAGTCTCTCAAGCGTTGTTGCTACAGCCACAGCTGGTTCACTAAGTATAGTAAAATCCCACATGGCAGAAGAAACAAAACCCTGCAGATTTGATGTTGACGGTCATATTTCGGACCAAGAACTGTACGTGCAGTAGAAGTTTTCTATCATTACTGATGATGACGACAGTAACCTGAAGTCTCCTCAAGAATTCCAGGTTTGCAATCGGTTCACAACAGCTGAATTTCAGCTATCACAAAACAGTTCCAAACTGTGAAAACTAAACTACTGTACAGATATCTGATAATTGATTAAGAAAGTTATCGACTTATTGAGGTGCCTGTACACAATTGTGCATCCAGCTTTTTAGCCTCCAGTATTTTATGAATGAGAGCTTCTTTTCGACAGTCCTTACAACCTCTCAAACCTAGCGAAATCCCATGTTTCTGCAACTGTTTTATTGTGACCTTATTCAAACCATCATAAGTTGTAGGCTCTGGCAAACTCAGGGATTCATTAGAAGCAACCATAGGCATTTTTACTCGCTCTCCATCTTTCTGAATTATGCGGCTCTTATGTTTCTCCTGTGATGTCAAATATGATTTCAAGCTGGCATCATCTAAAACTGTGTGATGTGCACTTCTTCAGTAGGATTTCTGGCCTTCCACTTGATCCTGCTTTCGTTTCTGTGTCCCTCTTGATTTGGAGGATGAAGCAGAATTGATCATGCTTCCTGTAAGAGCTGCACCAGATTTTTCGGTACCCAACAGAAACAACTGAGCTTTACTCTCCACACTCTGACTTATCTTCCTTTGAGAGTTAAAGGATGAATTCCGATGAACTAAAACACCAGTGATACTTTTAGGTTCTTCGACAACATGAATCTCTGATTTGATTCTTACCTTTCGTTGCATTGCCGAAGATGGTAAAACTTGAATAGGTTCAAAAGTAACAGAAGTCAAGGGTTCTGAGGTGTTCAACTGCATAACATGTTTATCCATCTGTTTTTGCAACATCAAAGGTGAATTGGAACTTGACATGTCACCGGTAGAATTGTGTCCATGTGACACTGTGGCATACTTCATCCATTCACTTGATTCTGCATGTGTTTCTTTGTCCCTTTTGAATTCCAGTACGGCGTAGATCTCATCCTGTTCTCAGTAGCAGTTGGACTAGATTTTTGGGTACCCGATGGATTTGATTGAGCAATAATCTTTGGTTTCAGTGGCACCTCCCCTTTTGAATTTATGGATGGATTTGAGAGAATAAAAGAAGATTTACTAGAAATGACACTGGGTTCTGACTTGGTCTTATTCATCTCCTGTCGCTGCTGTAACTCCAAAGAAGGTATTGAGCTGAGAGCCTTTTCAGTAACAGAAATCATGAGTTCTTGACCATGAATTTCAATGGCTGAATTGCATTTTCATCCATATGTCCTGGAACCATCGGGAATAAAATTATACTAGTAGTGCCAGAAGTAACCGTGTCACCAAAATCCTGGATGTTCACTGCTGCTGAGACATCTGAATTCGGCTTCAAACACAAGCTTGACTCAGTAAAGTAAGTAAACTTCGATTTGGCCTTCTCTGTTTCAACTGTAGTTGAGTCAGATGGTCCACTTGAATGACTTAAAGTATTCATTCTCAAATTTTCAGAGATAATCTTAGTAGGTTGCTCATCTGATCTCAAATCTCTGGAAAGAATGTCTGCAGGCAGCTCACTCAATCTCAAATCTTCAGAAAAAATGCCTGCAGGCTGCTGATCAGATCTCACCTCTTCAGAGATACTATCTGCAGGCTGCCCCATCTAGAACAAACAAATAGCAATAGATTACAGAACATAGAGTTTATTCATCGAGAACAACTATCTTAATACATATATGTCAAGCCATCAAAACGAGACTTATATTCTAACATGAAAACCAACTTAGTTTGTGAGGTTTCAGTGAAAATAGAAATCCTTAAGCATGTTATAATCAATTTAATTCACTTAATTATTCATAAAAAAACAACCATATTTAACCACGAGACTGTAAAATGTAAGGCATGGTTGACTAGAGGAATCCCATGCAGTCAAGTAGTTTGGAGTGACTATCAAATTAATAAATGGAAGAAAAACTGTTATAATATATGTTTCTCAGGTGCGAACCTGCTCGTGCTTATTTTGTAATTCTTTGCTAAGTAAAGCCTTTATAACCTCATGGACTCTCCTCACAGGCTCTCTAAGCACTTTTGAGTGACCATCACCAATATCCCCATGTCGCACATCCTTCAAACCACAGATTGACAACCCAAGCCTTTGGATATTTTCTTGCAATCCTTTGAAGCATGTGTCAAACCATTCATCATATTTATTTTTGTCCGCCCACTCCTGCTGTGTTTGAAGGATGAACAGATCTCCTTCCAGTTCTTCCAGTTCATGATCTGCCTTCTTTATCAACTTTCTGAGTACTTTCTTACAATATTTTTCGTTTACAGCATCTTCCTCGATCACATCTACATCACGTGTGAAACCAGGTCATCTGAAATTCAAGTCCAAATCTACCAAATAAATTTAAGACATATAACATCAAATTACCAGGCCAGTGGTCGATATAGTCAATACATTTCAAGCCATCTTCCATGTATTTTTTTCCTTCTGATGCACAGATGTAGATATTCAGGAATAAGGTAGGTAACTTGTTAAACCAAAATAACTAAATTAAAGTTAGCTACCGGCATTCAGAAACAAATCGTATCTATGAAACTTGAGCAAAACATGAAGGTAAAAGAAGAACCTTGGCTATATAATTGACCACAGATACCCCAGTCCATAACTTCTTGTATTACCTAGAGTTTGAAACATGATAATATTACTACTTCAAGGATTAATTATCAAAAATAAGGAGGCAGCACGGAGTTTGAACTAAAATTTCTTAGTGAGACATATATACATGTGGCATATACCGATACCAAACATAGGACTTATATGATAGATCCATTTCCATCAACTAGCCCGAAGTGACGGTTACTTAAGCATATGGACAAAACTGAAACACCTGATTATATTTAGATAGGCTCGGTAACAGACAGACAACAACAGAATAAATAAAAACATGACAGCAAATTGAATTCACCAGTTTCACGTGACATTCTTCAAGAAGATACACATTCATATATATATATGTGTGCGCGCGTGTGTGTCAATTAAGAATGAATTATCCAAAATTGAATAACCTGTTAGTGAGAGATATGGCAACATGGACTGCAAATCTAACGATGTGTGAAGTTGGATGAGTCACAGATATGAGGTTACATTGGCTATAAAATGAACTGCACCAATGATTCACCAGAAAACCTTTTCAAGTATGTGGTGTACAAAATTTATACTAAGGTATTATGAGTCAGTCATCACTAATCGGGTGACTAAAACTCACCAGAATCATCAAAACCAATTCCAGAGCAATAATTTGTGAATGAGAAACACCAATCGCAATACCTTCTAGGGGTTTTAAAACATCTTAAGCAGATGAAGAAAGAGTTTAGTCCAATATATAAAATTAGAGAGAGCGACATATGTTAACCAATTTTTGTTACTTCAGAAAAATGTTTCTATTCATTGTAGCAGTTTATAATGAGATGGGAACGATACACTTGGACAAATAACACAATAAACTAAAATGATTCTTAATAAAAGATTTCCCCAGCAAAATACCAGTCACACAACTATAACCCTTAACCAAATTTCTAGATGAAACGACAGAATCTAACTGAACCAAAAAAATTCTGACTGTTAAAAGGGGTAGTATGGAAGCAACAATTAACACTAAACATAAACAAATATAAATTCATGTATCAAAAATAAATTCAAGAAACAATGATTTTCTATCAATGAAAGTAACGATTAACTAAAAGAAACTAGGGCATTACAGCTTCAAAAAAATAAATAAATAAGAAATGAACAAAAGAAAACAAAAGAAAAATATAGGGCTTATGATTGGAATGCCTAATTTTGGGGGGTCAACTCTTTGCCCCGACAAAAAAAATAAAATAAAAATACTTTAATCCGTTAGTTTTTCAGTTAAGTTGGGGCGTGCGAATTGGCACGTGCGAAAAAATGCCAAAATATCCCCATATTTCATCTTGGAAAAATGCCCTAAAAAGAGATTCATGTTACAAAAATACCCCAAAATGATAAAGTTACAAAAATGCCCCAAAATGAAAAAGGTCACAGAAATGCTCCGAAATGAAAAAAAGTAATACAAACATGAAAAGTCTTTAAACATAAGGTTACATGTTTAAAGACTTTTCATGTTTGTGTTACTTTTTTCATTTTGGGGCATTTCTGTGACCTTTTTCATTTTGGGATATTTTTGTAACTTTTTCATTTTGGGGCATTTTTGTAACATGAATCTCTTTTTAGTGCACTTTTCCAAGATGAGATGTGGGGGATATTTTGGCCTTTTTTCACACGTGCTAATTCGCACGCCCCAACTTAACTGAAAAACTAACAGATTGGGATATTTTTGTTTATTTTTTTTCCGTTGGGGCAGAAATGAGAGTAGACCCCCCGAAATTGGGGCATTCCAGTCATTATTCCAAAAATATATGAAAACTCAAATCCGATACTGAAGCTACTAAAGGAAACACCGAGGGTAAGTTTATAGGGGTAAACAACTTGATATGAACAACATACATGAAATTAAGTTTATAGTAAGAGTAAAAAAGAATGTACCTTAGAAGAATCCAAACTGAAAAAATTAAGAAAATGTAATACGAATGGCAGATTGAGATTTATTTTACGCCATTCCTTTTTTCTTCTAGGTTAAAATTTCTAGGGTTTCGTAAGTAGAAAAAGAGAAAGAGACATGAGTATATTCAGTTTAGTGGGATGGAGAAAACGCGGGGTAGAGAAAGAATGCGGCGAGTTCTCAGAGATTACGCAGAATGCGCAGAGGGAGACATGGACTGGTGGTAAAAAAAATGTGAACATGGTAAGAGTGGTAAATAATGATCAACGACATGGGTAATCTATATATATTTTACTTGGGTAGTTAAATGTGATTTATAAAGACTTGTAGAGAATTTTTAAATATGTTGTTAGTCAATTGAGATTGTGGGAGAGTCTCCCAAACTCTCTTGTTATTGGACAGAGACTTTTTTTCAAGTCTTTTAAATTCTCTAAAAACGCCATATTTTTAGATTAAGATTTGTTAAAAGTCACTCAAACACTCTTGTTATTTGATATAGACTTCAAAATCATTGATTTGTGACGAAACGGCTCTTGCTCACCTGACATGATCGTACGAGGTCACAATTCACACAGATCATCCACGATGAACAAAAATTGGGGATCGGATACGGGCGAAATTCCCGCCAATGGCTGAGATGTTCAGTCGACTCCCTTCCTTGTAGGACAGGAAAGTAAGTTCCTCCCTCACATGTAGGACATATGAGTTCTTTCAGACCTTCCTTGTGGGACAAGAAATAAAGTAAGTTCCTCCCTCACATGTAGGACATATGAGTCTCTAAAGAGCCTATGGGGTACGAGTGAGAAGAAAAAGGAGGAGGAAAGAGGCACTGGTGAATCGTTGAGTGAACAAGTGTAAGCTTCGCTGCCCGACAGTCTTAGGTACTGATCACACTAAGGGACATGCCCTGAAGCGAAGGACGGGAACGAGCAGAATCAATGTGTTCCAATTTCTGGCCTTGCACCAACCATATTGGGATTTTGGGAGACTTTTTTGATGAAAATAGGCATGAGCAAAATCTTTCCCTTACAGGTGATATTTTGAGACTTGAAAATTTGGGTGGAACAGATATAATCCAAAGGTCCTCATTCCCCAGCCTTATCGAATGACCAAAATCCATCCACGACTATTCCTTAACTCCCTCATGCCTATTTTTTTTTTCATTCCTCAACCTTTCTTCTTCCTCCC
>JAJJMC010017006.1:0-20328 GCA_023531435.1 Papaver californicum
TGCTACAAGTAGAATTCCTAACGAATACATATGCTATAAAAAAAAAAATCACCTGTGAAGGGGCAGGCTAAAACCCCAGTTAGCCCCCTATAGGTCCGTGTCTGGATAGAACTGTTTATAACATACGGTTACCATAGAAAGGTACATATATCAATGTAGACATAGGTCATGCATGTAAATTATTTATCTTTCTATATTTCCTAATTAATAAGATCAGAATATGGAAAATATAATCAGATTTAAATTATTAATAAAACAGAACAAGTGTCGTAAGTCTATTAGCTTGGCACATTCGACTCACTTTTTTTTTAGCACAGAGGATACGGACCTGCCCAAGCTACTACGAGAGATTAAATATCCGTGTAATATAATTAGTTTGGCATATGCAGCATAGTACTGTATGGCATGTGGGTGTGGCTATACTGGCCATTTACTTTACCCCAATATGACAATTGTGCAAGCCCCCCCAGAATGCAATAATTAATGATACAAGTTTTCAGGAAAGCCTGCAGGTGTATATACTATTTTTGGCCTTAACTACCAATTTCAGTATTAACCATCAGTGTACTTCGTTTCCTCCTCCAATACGTAACACCATTCTAAACCATGATTGTAATTATTAAAAGTCTAGGTTTTTGGATCACAATCATCAGAGTCAGAAACATAATCAAGTCAAATTTCACATAATGAAGACGAAATATGTTAACAATTTGAATAAGAAATTAAAACATGAATCAACACAATGATTTAACGTGGTTCGGCAACGGATTATCTACATCCGCGGGTGGTAAAAGATTTAGGTGATTTTTATTCATGATTATATGTAACAAAAGGATGAAATACAATTCGCCTCAAGTAAAATTTATCAAAGAATTAATGAACTAGCATTATAATTAACACAATACTCTTACCTAAACTCTTTTCTCTGATCATATTCCTTTTTCAAAATTTTCAGTCCTTCTTTCTGTTTAAGAGTTTGGTATTTATAGCAAATATCGGGGGTCCCTCCAATCTAACTTTCCACATATTAGTTCTTATCCATACTTTGGAACGATGCTTATCCCGCAAGACTTGATATGCGTATTTCTTATTTCCCTAAGTTTCTCGCTTGGTATCCCGCACCTCTTCTGCGGATTTGTACTCAAGTTGTTGTTTTTGGATTTGGATGAACGTTGCGGTCTTATTAGTATTATGCCATGTCTGACATGTGGCCATTGAAAGTGACTTGTCATGCTTTAGTTTCTTTTGTTCCGCAACCTGTACAGCTGAGACGTGTCCATCATGCATCGATGTTTGTCAGTTCCTTTTATTGTGTCAGGGTTTCCCACAGCTTGTGTGTCAGTCATGCAACGATGTTATCTATTTCGTACAGTGTGCCATGCTTTCCCGCAACTTGTGTGTCAGTCATGCAACGATGTTATCTATTTCGTACAGTGTGCCATGCTTTCCCGCAACTTGCGTGTCGAACATACAACGTTGCTGTCTGTTTCAGATGTCTGTTTCAGTACTTATCAAAAACTTTGTTTCAGTGCTTCTCGTTCCATCATATTCTGATACTCTTTCCATAGTATTTGAACACGCGTTGTTTGGGATTTTATACCCTCACAATGACATTCAACGAACTAATTGTCGTCGTATTTATCTAGATATCCTGTATCTTTTGCATTTAGAAATCTGCAATATGGAGTTGGAAGTTTAATGTCCATCGATCTAGGGAATTTCTAGCCCCTTGGGGTGATTTCTTTATTCATTTGATCATCCAAACACTGGATTAGGTGGTTAAATTGGATTTGGATTGTTTTGGGGTTTTTTGAGTTTGTCTCTTTAAAAAATAATATAAAAACAGTTTGCCTCTTAGACAAATTAGTGATTTGATTTTACCTCCTATTTTGTTAATAGTAATACTTTCTTCCTAAATTCTGATTCTGAACGAAAATACCCCTATTAACCAACGGTTCATATGGTTTAAAAAATGGCATCTCGTTATATTAAATTTGATGCTCGTACTTATAACATATAATCTATTGAATGTGATCAAACAGTGAAACTAACGAAACTAAAAAAATATCTACTTACAAAAGCTAATTGATATGAACGAGAATCAAACTTCGAATTCGGTTTCTTACTTCATCGGGGTATTTCAGTCCAAAATTAGCATTTAGGAAAAATATTGATAATATTAAGAAATTAAAAGGTAAAGTCAAATTATTAATTTGTTTAGAAGGAGAAACTTAAAAACGGGTGAAAATACTTAATATGATGATTGAATAGTTGAATATAACCTTAGTAATTCGTTTCAGAAAAAAAATTAGTTGTGTGTACCCTAGTACTCTGGCACTAGATATTGGCTAACTACGATATCATGGGCATCGTGTACGCCGACCCAGGTCCAGAAATCAAAAGTTAGTGATCTAAAACGACGGTCGAGACTGCTCGGCTGGGTAGTGTGACATCAGCACAACGAGTAACTGCCCAATCAACACCTCGTCAGCCAATCCCGGCGGCCATTTATGCTCACAATTGACAGCAATCATTTTCGCCTGCAATTGTCGGCCCCTAATTCCGCCCGCCATTGCCGAGCCGAGCCGCCGAATCGAGAATTTTCCCGCACCTGTTTTTTTTTTGCCTTCTGATGTTTCTGTCCCATTTCGTGGGCTTGGCCATTTGTACCCTTTTTCTTAGCCTAATTCCACAACCCTATAAGAAAGTTATGGAAGAATCTGGAATACTTGCTGGACAAGTCACATAGGGAAAAGCTTTGGAATATTCCATATGACTTGCAGTTAAAGTCACCTTAAATCATGATTTATCTCAAAATTAGGGTTGATCCCCTAAACAAAAGCATATAATACAGGGAACCTAAACCCTAAAAGGTACACAATCTCCTGTGAAAACTCTAGCTAACTTAAGCATCAGAGGTTTCGTTGGTTTTATCAAGAGAAAGAGGTTGCGGAAAACATCGTGATGACCATCATCAACGTGAGTGTTTGGGACGGTAAGATCAATTTTTGCGCAAACATCTTGGCGCCAACTAAGGGAAGAAGAGAAACGAGATCGTGTATTCCCTTAACATGAATTATGGTAAGAATTGGACAAACCGCTCGAAGAGTAGTTTCTGGTGGAAATCCCAGTCACGACGGGAGAGATGAAGTCAATGAACGAGCAAACCACCCAACAGTCGAAGATGAGGAAGTTCTATTACTACCTTCAATGAATGCAAGAGTCGTACGTGGTCGTGTTCATAATGGAACCCCGGTTCCAGATACTCGAAGATACGGGAAGCATCAGATGCTTGAGAATCCTGAAATGGTCGATGAGTCCATGACATACAGGAAAAAACTGCGAATTCCGCTAAATAAACAACTTATACGGACATCCCTTCACGGAACAGGGGTGATGCGTGTCGTAAGTGCAACAAATTACTCAAGATATTTCCCATTAACTAGTAATATAGAGCTAGTAAGTATTGTTCCCACAGAGAGCTGTGTAATTTAGATGTTATTTAGATTAGCAAAACTATAATAAAAGTAAATACTAAGGGGGATTGGTTGATTAAAGTAACTAAATAATAATAATAATAAGAAGAAGAAGAAGAAGAAAAGATGATTAGGGAGTCATTCGTTGTTACCAAACGTTAAATCAAGTAGTATACTTATCTATCTTTCGTTACAACCATTCATCACCAACCGTAGAACACTACCTAGATCAATGTTATCCCCAAAGATCCTTTTATCACTGGATACGAAAGTTCTCGACTACTAGATTTTATTCGTTTGAACCACCAAGTAGTAGATCAGTCAAGGTGTAACCCAATCGAACGCTTTAGGCTTTGTGAATTTAGGTTGATCCTAATAGTTGAATCAAGTTCCACTTAAAAGAAGACGAGCAAGATCTAGAGTGGATTTCCCTGAGGATGAAAGTGATGAACATCAAGATGACTCAGATGGCAGCGATGTTAATTCAATAACTGATACTCGACTGCGTATAATGATCAAAAGAGTGCTAACCAAAAATCATCCCAGAGATGATAGGTTGAACCGACTTCATCGAGACGCTGGAGCACCTTTCAAGAATAATACCATGGAGTTCCGCCACCAAGAAATTTTCAATTACCCAAAATACCAAAGTTCGATGATAAATTGGACGACCCATATCAGCATGTCCTGCACTATGAAACTACAATGGCCCTATGGAAACATAATGATGAACTCATGCGTAATATGTTCCCACAATCATTGATTGGCGTAAACATATAACATGGTTCAACCAGCTCCGGCCACAATCAATCGGGACCTACAGAAAAATGATCGACAAATTTTGTTCGCATTACAAATACAATCGTCGTGATCGAAAAGGATCTCATTCACTTTTCCTTCTGAAAGTTAGAAATGGCGAAAACATCAGACAATTTACTCAACGGTTCAAGCATGAGTTGACATAAGTAAATGATGCCAATGATCAATTGGTAATCGAGGTTTATCAATTGGTAATCGAGCAGGTATATACAACTCTCTAGTTTGTAGACCAGCCAAAACTTTGGAGGAGTTGTATGATCGAGCAGAAGAATATGCTCGGGTTGAGGAGGATTCAAAGGCTCTAAAAACTAGATACACAGACAGAACATCCCATCATCCACAAGATGGGAAGAAAAAAAAGTCAAAGAACCGTTCAAATGGGTAACACAACGACCGGGGTGAAGCTCGAGAGAAAAATCACGGTGAAAGAGGAGAAGCTGGAAATCAGTAACAACAAGACATAAAGCTGACACCATTGGACATTCAATTAATTGAACGGTACGACAGAATAAGTAAGGAGTTGTGGCCCCCTCGATCTTTGGAAAAAGACACACGTGAGAAACGTGTTGTTTCGATGTCACTGTAGTACATTGGTAAAGTGACTGGGTGATGATACCAGTAACCTGAGTTCGAAACTCGTCAGCACCAAATTCTTTACCGATAAAAAAATATTGTAATTTCTACAACAACATTGGTCACACGACTAAAAATTATCGATCATTACGGTTCTAGGTTCAGAGGATGATATATGATGGAAAGCTACAAGAATACGTCCAAAGGGATCAAGGGAAAGGATCATGAAAGTTATAGCTGAACATAACACATGTGATTAATGTCATACAAGCCAGGATCCACTCAATATCTAGGCAAGTAACTGAAGATGAAACCAGGAAGAAGCTAAGTCAAGTGAAAGAATGGTGTGTGGCAAATCACATTGATTCTGCCAGTGGAAAATGAGCAAAAATGTTGGGGCTCAGTTGCAAGACGATCAAGTTCACTAAAAAATACATGAAAGGTGTACATTGTCCACATAATGACACTATTGTTATAACTGTTTGGATTGGTATGTTCTATGTCTGATAGACACATTTTTGTGTCTAAATTGCACCTTAATTTCTAGTGAGTTAGTATTCGATTTTGTGTCTATTACGTGTTTCTATGCTTTTGTAGGTACATTAGAAGAATAAAGATTTGTGGAAAAATTGGCTCAAAAAGTGTTCAAAGCACCCGGGAAAATGGATCAAGGCACCCACACTTTGGATTGGGGCACCCTTGGATCGGGATGAGCTGGATCGGACCAACTCAGCGGGTCAACTCGGCCCAGTCAACTCGGTCAAAGTCAGTTGACCGAGTCAAACCTTCATCGGGACAGTTTCATCGGCAGCAAACTTCTGATTTTCAAATCAGATTTTCTTTGCGATTTCAGCGCAAATTGGGAGTTACCCAATCTAATTCAAGGTTCGTAAAATCGATTAGAAGCTCTAGAAGCCGAAGATAAGGGCCAGAGGAGCATGAATTTGGACGGGAACAGGAATACATCCCTGTTTTGGATTGGCATCAAATTCTCGTCAAACTACCGAGTTATAATGGGATTAGAACATCCTAGAAGACTCCAAAGGCCTATATAAAGAGTTTACAAGCTTCAGAAATAAGGTACGCAGCTCCAGGATCAAGTTTTCTATTTTCCGGCTAACTCCGTCAACGCTGCTACACCGGCCGTCACCGGTGTTCATCCTCACCTTCACCGAAGAAGACAGCTCACCCACACTTTTATCTGTTGCAAAATTTGAAATCTCTGTTGCTATTTCTCACTGTTATATTCTTGGTTGAATTGGGTTGTAACAGTTGGAACTGATTCTGTAACGTGTGTTCTGCGTTACTGTTTAGCTGTTACAGCGTTAATCAATCTTGTAATCTTTCTTTTGAGCAATGAAATCAACTTTTGAGCAAGTTTTCTTCACCATGGGCTAAGTCTAATTACTGGGATGATGGATAAGGTAATTTTCTCAATTTTATGTGATTTAATTATTTTCTAATAATTATTTATAATTCTTTTATTATTAAAATTGCATAGTTTTGAATAGTAAAAACGGTTTTCTTTCAACAGTTGTGCTTTTGCTTGATGGATTATGCTTAGTTAATTAATTTTGATAGTCCATGCTTGTGATTTACCTCTGTTTGTTAGCATAACAAAACCAACTTTGGCAATTATTTGTGCTTTAATTAATTTAAAAAGAATTATCTGATTAATCACATAGGTTGTTAGATTTACCTGATTCCTGATTCCTGGTACGTTTAAAATTATTTAAAAATCATATTTAGGTTATTTAGTCTTTTTCTTACTCCTGGAATTTTCTAGAATTAGTTTAAATCATTATTTTCTAAAATCATTACCTTCACAAGTTCGAGTAACGAACCACTTTATTTACCACTTCTAAACTACATCAATGTCCACCTTGTTCTGGTGGATACCGGAAGCTCTGTGTCTGTTATGTTTTTAGGATCCTATTCTGTTATGAGACTCTCCCATGATTTGATCGAGGAGGATGGAAATCCTATTATTGGTTTTAGTGGCGAAGTTACAAAGGCAATTGGGAAAGTGAAACTACCCATTACCGTTGGTACCAAATCCATTTTTGGAAATTTCTTGTTGCTGGACTGTCGAGCTCCTTACAATGCAATCATGGGACGAGACTGGTTACATGCTATAGGAGCAGGCACATCTTCATATCACCAATGCTTAAAGTTTGTCACATCTAAGGGTGTCGTAAAGGTGAGAAGCAATCAAATGGAAGCTCACAAATAGCATCAGAATGTAATGGACGAATACCGAAAATCAGAAGTCACTACAAAAATAATCATCTTTAGCCATGACGAGAATCCGTGGAAACAAATCAAAATTTCGTGGCAAAAAAGAAATAGCCACGATTGATCAACCGTAACAAATAGCCTTGTGGCTAATAGTTTTTGCCATGATGCTAATTTTTATAATAGCTAAATAGACACCCCTTATCCCACACTCTAGTTGGGAGAAAAATTTAGTAGGACCAGAATAATCCCCATAGGCCCCAATATAGCCGGGTTGAATTTATTGAGGAGGACTTAAATAATTGAAGTATGCCCTAATTTAGTTAGGTATATTTAGGGGGAAAAAACGGTTTAGTCCAAAATCTCATCCAAATAGACTAGTTAGTCCTAACACATTCAACTAGGTACAAACTAGTCATTTATTTATTTTAAATATGGAAAGGACACAAATAACATTTCTGATTTACAATTTACTCCAAATATTTACAGTTTAGTCCAAAGTGAATAATGATGATGTCAGCAATTTTAAATAATTAAAAAATAATTAAAAAACAATTTATCTTTCAAACCGCTCATCCAAAATTCGTAAATTTTATATATTAGGAAAGCTCTTTCCGAGATCTACAAAAAGAGTAACCATATGACTATATAATTTTTATTTCTTACAAATTTTAATGTTCGCTTCATCGTTATCTGATGTGTACAAAAAAGTATACACACAAAATTTTCATAAGCTTATACAGTCATATTCTTCACATGTGCACCAATATGTACACTCTTGCAAAATATACATGAAACTGATCATCTATACTCACACTCAAACCTACTTTTTCATTGGAATTACACTGGTGTATCAATATGTACACCCATACAAAATATGCATAAAACCAATTATTCATAACCATACACACAAACCTATTTTTTCATGGGAATTACAATGGTGCACCAATATGTACACCCCTGCAAAACATGCATAAAACCGATTAGTCATAACCACACACAAACCTATTTTTTTCATGGGAATTACACTGGTGCATCAATATATACACCCCTGTAAAACATGCATAAAACTGATCATTCATAACCACATACAAACCTACTTTTTCATGGGAATTACATTGGTGCGCAATATGTACACCCTTGCAAAACATGCATAAAACCGATAATTTATAACGACACACGAACCTACTTTTTAATAGGAATTACACAGGTGCACCAATATGTAAACACCTACAAAACATGTATTAAATCGATCATTCATACCCACACGTAGACTTATTTTTCATGGAAATTACATTGGTGCACCAATATGTACACCCTTGCAAAACATGCATAAAACCGATCATTCATAACCAAATACAAACCTACTTTTTCATGAGAATTACACAGGTACATCAGTATATACACACCTACAAAAAAATACATGAAATTGATCATTCATACCCACACACAAACCTAGTTTTTCATGGAAAATACATTGATGCAATGGTATGTACACCTACAAAATATGCATGAAATCAAGCATTCATGCCCACAAACAGACCTACTTCTCATGGTAAACACTGGTGCACCATTATGTACACACTTTCACAACATGCATGAAACGATTATTCATTCCCCACACAAACCTAATTTTCATGGAGAATATCCCGGTGCACCAGTATGTACATATCTACAAAATGTGCATGAAATCAACCATTCATACCCACAAACAGACCTAGTTCTCATGAAAAATACACTGATGCACCAATATATACACACCTACTTTTTATGTGAAAATTACATATTACAAAAACATATATAAAAAATCATAAGAATAAGACATAAAATAATAAGAAGGAAAAAAAAATGTATAATAAAAGGATTCCACCATGTTCTCATACAAAACAAACATTTTCAGACTTTTAAAATTATTAAAAATACCCCTGTGTATCATATAATGTTAAGCAATTGACACATATACTATTATGTATACATGCTAGATAATATTCAATCAAAAAAATAAAAAAAAGGTTAACAAAACCTCTTAACCTCATCAATAAACCCCGTTGCCATCATGTTCGGCACCTTTATAACCACTCCTTATATCCCATTTTCATATCTCATACATCTACAGATATCTTACTCATTTTTGAATTAAAACTTTTTCAAAAGAAATTTAGCCTTTATTGAAGTTTGTGTTGTTATATCAGTGATATATTAATTTGTTAATTACTTTTCTGGTTGAAAAGTGAATACTCAGATGGTTAATCCACACAGCAATAGAACATTAGCAACAAAGGATAATAAAATATATCCACTGATTTCTAAAAGTAACCCATTGTAATTGCAGTAACTAGAAAAAATTCCATCGTTTCCATAAAAATACATCAACAAGACAACAACTATTCAAAATCAATATAATTACTTAATTCCTATTAAACCTTATTGAATTCCACATCTCGCACTAAATTGAAATATTCATCTAATATAATTATACTATGGAACAAAATCATAAACCCTAGATTAATTTGGAGGGAGAAGTAAAAAAAAACGTAGATGTAAAGAAAGATTTGAAGAAAAAAAACCGCTAAACTTAGTGTTGTTGTTGTTTACGACGGAGGTGATGATAAGCTTTGGTTGATGGTGGTGGTTATTCAAACCAACGTCGGATCGGATCTCAATAGCAAGGAGAGGGAATTTGTAGAGAGAGAATGAAAAGATATTTTCAGAAAAAGAAATTGTTTAACACCAAACAGGTATACATATTTTATATAAAAAAATACTTTTGAAATTAAAAGATAGGGATTTAGATTGAATCAATAGAAAAAGTATTGATCCGTTTTAAATTTGGTAAATTAGGATCTATTAGTACTAGGCTTTGAAGGGCGGACTAAAAAGTCTAAAACCCAATAAAAATAAGACTAAACGTTAATTCCTAGTGGCCATTATTATGGTTCACACTTTGTTCCAAAACTATAGGTCTACGTCTTCTTTACTTAGTAGATCCGGTGCCCTGATCTTTGAGTCCAAATAAGGACCATTTATTAGAAATGAGATAAAATGCCAAATGAGATACAGTGAGAGAAAGAAGAAGAAGAAAAAATATATATTTACATCTGCTACGTTTCCATCAAATTGAATAAGGTGGATGCATAATCACCTGGATTTGTTAGGTTTTGGTCTTGTCTTTGAATAAAATCGACTTTGAGTGAACAAAGAAAGGAGAGTGATATCTTGAGATTATACGGTATAGACTCTTTCAATTTGTCGCACTTCCATATGGTTAAACTCCAAAGAGAAGTCAATAATAGCAAATCCGGTAGAAATGTTAAAACAGGGCAATCATCTAATTCCAACGCCTGGAGAGAACTGCCGTTGCCGTTGTTGTTGAATATATAAACACCGTCATCATGAAAACCTTGAAACTCGTGGCAACCTCTGATCGCCAGAGAACGAAGATGTGGAGTATTGCTTTGGAGAAGTATGCCCAGTGGGAAATATATTAGCTCTGGAGAAGCAAATATTTCAATGTGTGTGAGAGACGTAAGACATCCTCCGGATAAGATTGAGTTTACTGCCTTGCCGTTGGTGTTCCATAATTGTAATTCCTTAAGGGAAGGAAATGAGTTTGGCGCACTTTTCAGTTTTCGAGAAAAGTTCATCTCTAGTCTCTTTAGGAGAGGGAAGGAAAATGAAGGAGGAGCAACCCATTCTTCTAGATTTTCCATACCATGAATTTCCAACACAACTAACGAAGGAAATAATGGTAATGATGTTGTTTTAGAATTCTCTGCTTCTTCTTGTTGTTGCTGGTAATAAAATTCTCTACCCAAACACTTGACTGAATTCATATCCCGGACAGTTAGATCCCTAAGGCATGGGAGCATACCCAGCGCTGGAAGCTTTTCACAACTTTTGCAACTCCATAAATTTAATACTACCAAATTCGGAAGCAGACAATTAGACGATGAACCCATCATCCACTTGGGAAGCTCTAAACCAAAGAATCCAAATATTTGCAGCTTTCTCAAATTGGGGTGAGGTCGGAGACCTTCTAAAACCATATCACCATCTTCAGCACCATCCTCATCATCTTTATCATCTTCAAAGAAGGGTCTCCACTGTAGATATAATTCTCTCAAATTTTGCTTATCCTTTAACTTTGCTCTCTTTGCCTCTTCCATTCCTCCTCTCACAATATTCTTTAGACTTCGTATGCATAATACCTCAAGGGAGTTCAGCAATGCTAACTCTTTTAGCCCACTATGACCAATACAAAAATTACATGCTGCTTCTTTCCTTACCACGAACGACATCAATGTTTCAAGGCAAGTTAGCTTTTCCATACCTCTGGGCATGAGAGCACCATCACTTATGTCGTGTGTAAACCATCTTAATTTCGGCCAGTTCTTAATTTCTCTTGGAAGCACACATCCAGAACCAAAATCAACTATCTCCAAATTACAAAGGTTGTTAATGCAAGATTCAGGCAATACCTTGATATTAGTACGTGACAAATCAAGGCACCTTAATCGTGTCAAGGCTCCTAGTTCTCTAGGTAAGACATCTAAGTTACTACAGAACTCAAATTTCAACGTCACTAAATTGCCAATGCAAGTGATAGAATCAGGTAATTTTGTAACAGATGAAAATGAAAGGTTAAGGTAACTTAGATGTTTTAACAAACCAAAATTGTCGGGTAAGGCTTTAAACTGACTGCACCCTTGGAGATCCAACGTCTGCAAATTACTAATAGAATCACCATGTAGAACTTTAATATCAGAATTGGAGGCATTAAGATGCCTCAAATTTTTCAAATGCGCCATTTCACCAAGAAACCCAGATATATTTTTGCAATAACGCAATATCAACGTCTGCAAATTATAACAATGATTTAATGACACATCATGCGATAAATCAAACTCACAATTTGAGAGGTCTAGGAACCTCAGATGTTTAAACTTGGAAACCGAAAAGGAAAATTTTGTATCCCAAAGATCGAGCGGACATAATATGCGTAAACGCTTAGCAGAAGAAATAATACTTATTTCTGAATATTTCTTAGGATGAAGTACCACACTTGTTCGCAATTTCTTTGCCTTACACACCACCACTTTGGCATTTGTTGTCGACGAACTACTATCACATATCAGTTGTAAACGACGAACTTGTGAAATATCTTCTTTCCTGTCGATCCCAAATTCGTTATGATCTACAACACTCGTTGCAAGATCATGCACAAGATCATGCATCTTGCACTTAAGGATGACGCCAAGTTCATCCTGCTTTATATCCTGAAAGAACGAGTTCCACAACAAAAACTCAAAATAATCATTTCCAATTTCTTCAAAGGATCTATTATAATATACCTCATTGGATAACTGAAGGAATCCCTCTGCCATCCACATGCGAATCAACATCTCTCTTTCAATTTCCCAGCCTTTGGGAAATAAACAACAATATGAAAAACATTGTTTCAAAGGCGATGGTAAATTATCATAGCTCAGTTTCAAGATTGATATGATTCTTTTATTTTCTGGTTGGACCCATAAATTTTTATTGTTATTGATTGAAACCCAGTAGCTTTCATCGCATTTCAAGTATAATAAACTTCCAAGAAAGTTCGCTGTAAGTGGTAAGCCATCGCATTTCTTTGCTATGTCCTGCCCAAGATATGACATATTTTGAGTAAGTAGTGCTCCACCTATAAATGAAATTTTTTTCTGCATAATAGACCAACAAACATCATCTGTTAATTTTTGTAACTTATGGACCTTACCCCCAATAACAGATGCAACTATTTGGTTGCGTGTAGTGACTAATAATTTGCTGCCTTCAACACCACTGACAAGGACTCCCATTAGTTTCTCCCAATCTTCGGCGTTTCATTCCATAAATCATCCAGTACTAATAGGTATTTCTTATCAGTTAGTTTTCCCTTCACTTGTCTCGCCAGCACATCGACATTTGATGCAGCTCCACATGAACCATCAGTAATGGACTCCAAAATTTCTTTTAAGATCCTATAGATATCAAACTCGTCAAATACGCAAACCCACATTTTTATTTCAAAGTGTGTTTTTATCGACTCGTCTTTGTATACCAGCTGCGCTAATGAAGTCTTACCCAGACCCCCCATACCCACAATGGACACGGCCGAAAGTTTCTCTCGAAGAGAAAAATTGTGTGATGATGTTGGAGACACTGAAGGCGACGATTCACTGGTCAGCATCTTTACTATGTCCGATGATGCATCCTCCCTGCCTATAATTACAGAATCATCTACAACTGATGTAGTTAGCCGGTTACGTTTCTCTCTGGTTTGATCGACTTGAGAAGTAGCACCCGTAACATTCAACGAATATCTGACTTGATCATCATAAATTTCATCTAAGTTCTTTTTTATGGCTCGGATTTTACCAGCCATCTTAATTTGAAACACAAGTGAATTTGAGGACTTACTAATAAAGCCGCGAACTTTGTGCTTGAGCTGACTTCCTCTTTCGCAACGACGCATGGTTTCGTAACAGAATTCATCCATAACATCATCTGCATCGTAAACAACGTCTTTGATCCTTGTCAACCAAAGTCTGACAGTAGCATCAGTTATTTGTTTCTCCTCCGCATCAAAAATCAAAGCTTGTATTGACTCCAAGGTATTCCCAAGTTCCTTAGATCATCTTTAACACCCCATGCCCGACTAATCTGTTGAGCAATAACAGGGAGCAGTTTCTTCAAGATTTCAGTCACACCGCTAACGAGAATCCCTTCCAAAGCCATAATAAAAGAAATATGAAACTGATAAATAAAAGATTGTACGAAGAAACAATATAGAAAATTAGATAATGAAGATATGAGAATGAGTTAGCAGAGAAATGATGAGATACTAGTCGTTAGACAGATTGAAAGATTAGTAGTAGATATCTAAACTCCACTCAGCATTTCCCAATTATATACTAAACAATTCATCTAGTTTGATACTAGTATTATTTTCTTACAAATAAATCAAATTATTTGATTTTTGTTTTTCATATTCTCCACTTGGATTTGAATCAAGTTTGTGGGCACGTCGCACGTTCCTGACGAGGGTAACGAGCACATGAAATAGGAGTTGTGCACGATTTTGTGTAGTGATTAATGGTCAAACTAGCTGATCGAGGTAATTAGTGGGTTCTTCAGATTCCATATTTATTTTGATTTAAACTTATAAAAATATCAATAGAATTCTCAATTTGTTTGATCATTTCAAATTTTATATAATTAAGCTTCAACATAAAAATCGTGCTCCACTCAATCAGATCATGAACTACTTGAATAAAAGAAATGATTTACTCATCATACCTGCAATTAAGCTCACCGTAGTTTAACGTGGTACCATATTAACGCCAAACACTATGGTGAGGTATATGGTTTGGCTATAATTTTAATCTAGTTAAAAGTTGGGACATCGTTTGGCTATAATCTGGTCCAAAGTTTTGATTTAGCTAAAGGTGGGATCACATCTGATCCCAGTTATAGTCAAGCCATAAAGACGGATACTCAGGACCCATAAAAAAAAGCATTTTACGGATATTGAGCATCCGTCAAATTTTTAACGGATATTAGGTATCCATCTCAGTAATAAAACTAAATTCGGTTTTTTACCTATATTTACTCATATTATTTATCTTTTAATTATTTTATTTACTCTAATTCTTTTTACCTATTATTTTTTCAATATATTTTTTTTTAACTATTTTATTTTACTCTAAAAAAATTCCTATTATTTCTCTAATTTTCTATCTTACTTAGTCGGTTTTTTACCTATATCAACTGCTAATATTTATCTTTTAACTATTCTATTTACTCTAATTTATTTATTTTCTAATATTTCTCCAATATATTTTTTTTTAACTATTTTATTTATTCAATTTTTTTCCTATTATTTCTCTAATATATTTCTCTTTATCAGTTTTTAATCTACAAAAAATACTAAATAAATAATAAAAAGACTTGGATGATACTCAATATCCGTCTTAACAAGCCAAGTGATGGATTTTTACCATAATGTAGTTTTTAACTCCTTCTTTTGCTTGGCTATAATTAAGCTATAATCAAGTAAAAAACTTTACCATAGTGCTTGGCCTAATGTGTTACACCTGCAGACAAAACCCTATAGGGCCAACGGTTATGTGGCTTGAACAACCACACATGAGATAGCTGGAAACGGAATAGAATAAACGGAATTTCATGTGGTGAAGGTGATTAATAAGTTTGGCACCCTACTAACAGATACAGTATCTAGATATGGAATAAAAGTAATTCATTCAAATTGGTTAACTTATATGTATACGCTTATTCCTCTGGCGATCTACAACACTTCCACGGTTCGGTACCGTGAGGGTTTGATGAATCTAATTCCTAGATGGGCCCTCCATGTGGGTCCTATGTTTCATGGTATGGGCCAGCCATGGGTCTGTATCCAAGCATATTTTTTGATTCAGCGATATTCCTGCAGGTTTTTGTTCTTAATCCGACAAATCCGATGGGACTTCTATCTCTTCACAACAGACAGGGGAACCAATATTACTAACGCTCGGGAGTAGCACGATCGAATGATAGTTAGGCTGTTTGAAATTTTCCTATCAACAGCAAGTTATCACGAACCTCTTTATAGTACTATGTTTTATACAAGGATTAGGCTTATAATAATAATAAGTTTCAGAGTAGTTGTAGTTCTATTTATCAACAGCTTTGAATTTGGCACGATTATATCCGGAAGGTACAAGGTCTTCGTCATCGTAACATCTATATCAGCTGGAGATATAGTAGATTGAGCGGGATTAAAACCTATGACCTTCCTATTTCGCCCATTTTCTGGTATTATAGTAGTTCGAACACCTCTCAATTACATGTTGAAACATACATGTCTGTCGTTGTTATCCTTGTTCTGTTTGGGTCTTTAGACCTTTACCAACAAAACCTTATTATTCGAGTTTGTGACTTTAAAAAGTTACAAATTTACCAATTTTCTGCTGAGAAGATTGTTTCGATCCCCATCGGATTAAACTCTCTTTCATGGAGGCCTCTTAGGAGGGCCAGGGATCATCTTTGGGTTAATATAAATTTTTTGAAGTCTGTTAACATACTTATCTTAATAGATTTATCTCATGGGATAGCACATATGGAAGTGGTTGTTTCGGTAGGTACTGATAAGGTTTGATTGTTGTGACTCCCACTGATGATTTTGATGATCTCCACTATTATTACTATATAGTGTAATTCCGTTACTCTTAATTATAAATTTAGTTATTTACTTAATTTATCTATTGTAATGTTGTGGAGCTTGTCACCACTTTTTGGACGGAACAATTGGATGGTTGTCTAGTTTAAGAATTGGGAAGTTCTCGTTTTGATAAAATTTGCCAAAAAAAAAAAAAAGTCTTAAAGGGTATATTAATTGTGAATGGGTTTAGGTTTCACACAATTGATCATGAGAAGAACAAGAACATGTAGAAACTATCCAAGAATTTTGGAGTTGTACTCCACATGAAACTAAAGGTGAAGAAGTGATTAGAAGTACTGTTGATAGACACATTTATGTGTCTTATTTGATCTCAAATTTATATTAATAGTACCCAATTTTGTATTAATATTATTATTTTCTATGTTTTTAGGTATTTTTGTGAAAAAATTTGGCTTAAAAGTGTTAATGGCACCCATAAAAGTGATAAAGGCACCCCGAGAGAATAGATAAAGGCACCCCGACTTTGGCTAAGGGCACCTTCTTCTCAAACTCAAAATGAACTTGGCGGGAAAAATCTTCTTCTCAACTGTCTGAAGTTATAAACAAGAATTTGAGATATTTTGAAGAAGTTAAGGCACGAATATTCTCTTGCCCTAGTAAGAAGAATTTATGTATGATTTGGGATACATAAAATCAAAAAGAATCGTGCAAATATTTGACTCTTGCAAAAAATAAAAAAAAAAAACAGGTCGAAAAATCTCACAGAAAAGTTAGGATTTTCTTTCCTAAATTCACGTGATTTTTGCTTCTAAATGATTCAATATCTTGTTGGACAATTCGGGAAGCAAACAGAACCATCGAAGAAAGAAAATCATGCCACGGGGAAGAATATTTAGCCGAGAATTGATTCTCATTAATGAAAAGATATTGAGGAGTTAAGGAGAAAATTCGGGAGATGTTGGCTTGTTATATTATGAATATGAGTCGAGAGAACATGAGAGGGGAGGTTGGCTATAGCCAGGATCGAAGAAATAAAACTCCACAATAGTTTTGCTGCTACACAGGTCGTGAACGAAGAAGAACAACAACAACAACAACAACAAAGGGCTAATATAAATTGTCGTTAATAACCGTTGCCAAAGCTACTCAATATAAAAGTTAAGGCAACGCTTTTGTTAATAGTCACAACGACAGATTGGGTTTTAAATCACACATAAGTTGTCGTGAATTCATTAAAGAATTTTATTCTTTCTGTGACATATTGAGTCAGTTCTTCTTTGGAATTTCTTATACAATTATGAATAAAATGATTTCTTCTTCTATTCTTTTTGTGATAAGTAGCTAGATTTCTTCCGTAGGATTAGAGATGAAGTCCAAATATGTTTGCTAGAATATTTTTATTATTTTCTGTAACAATTTCTCTTGGTCCTATTTCTTGATTGATATTGATAATAATTTCTTCATGTGTCCTTTAATGATTAAATAATTGATTTATTTATTCTTGTTAGAGACTAGCATTTTATAGTGAAGTAATTATTAATCTTTTGAGAAAAACTAATTGATTAAAACTCCATATTTTTCAAGACGTAAATACTTTGTCTGAAATCATCTTGAGTAATAATTTGAGAAAATTATAGAGAAAAGTTACAGTCATCTAGTTTGCGGAGTTGTTATGAAATCTTGAATCCTAGGTTTTCTTCCATTTGTTTACAACATTTAGAGTAATTTATGTTTATTTAAACTTTTATAAAAATAAACACCATATTTGTTATTAGCACAATAATTGACTAAAAGTTAGAAATAGCAATTTCAAAATCTCTGTGGAACGAACTGTACATTGTATATTGTCAAATAGATAGTCGTACACTTGCGGCATAATTAAAATCGCATCAACCGTTAAAGTGACGAAGATATTACGTGGATTATTTCTCTTTTAGGTAAGGGTTTCTTTTATTTTTTTTAATTCAATTCTATAGATGATCTCAGAAGAGTACGAGAATCTTGTGCAGTCTTTTTGAGACCGGGCATCATTCACATCCAAAAGTGGACTCCGGACTTCAACCCCAACACTCAAAGACACTCTTTAACTCAGGTATATATATGGGTTTGTATATATGGCATTAGTCTTTTGTAATTGCATATGAAAACTCTTTTCGAAATTGCAAGTCCTACCGGAACACCTTTGCAGGTTGACAATGCAACAATCAAGAAAACCTATGGGCATTTTGTAAGAGTCCAAGTTGAAATAGACTTATCATAGCACCTTCCTGATAAGGTCTTGGTTGAGAGAGATGTCTTTTCCTTCGTGATATATGAGAAGTTACATGCATTTTGCTCACATTGCAAAGCTATTAGGCATGGCCTCGTTGAGTGCAAGCCTAAGAGCTCAGCAATGAATGATAAAGACTCAAAGAAGCAAAAACTAAAGAAGATTGTACCACAATACATCGTGAAGAATCCTGGTCCCAAACAGTATCAATGATAGCATTACTTATAAAGGTGATACTTCGAATGCTACAATTTTTCCGACTCCAGTAGTGGAGCAGAAGAATAACGATACTTCTGAGACTTTAATGATAAGATCCCTGATCAAGTACTCATTGAGTAAAACGATATCGTTGATAATAATACTAGTAATGCTTAACCCGAATCATAGGAAGAGGGGGAAGTGGATAAGACTTCTTCATATGATAGTATTTTGAAGGGGACTCGTTGTCAGATTGGTCTGAGGATGAAGATGAAATTTATTCACAAAAAGCTAGAAACATAGAATGGATCTCCTCTAAGAAGTTAACAATTGTTGATAATTTTGACACTAACAGATTCAATAGGCTAGCCATGTACACCAATGATAATGAATATGATAACTATCCAATATTTTTATCATCGTCGGTATTGGAGAACATGTTGGTAGAAGATACTCCTTCTCCACCATTGTATGGTTTTCAACATGTTTTGTATGGTTTTAAGAAGAAAAATACTAAACCAAAACAGGAAATCTATTTAAAAGCTCCTGAAAAGAATTTTCAAATGAAACTTCTTGGATAAATTTGTTGATGTGATTTATTTATTTTTTTAAATGTTTTTTTCCCTTTATGTTTCTGTTTTTTTTTTCTTTTATTAATAAATTTATTAGCTTAAAAATAAGTGATGAAGATGATTCAAATGATGACAGATCGACAGTGATAGTGAATACAATGATCATTTAAGTAATTGTGAAGAAGATTTCGTCTAGTATAAGGTAAAAACTAGTACTCAACTCCATTGTTTATTTTCTTATTTTTTTTTGTTTTATTTTGGGTTTCACATGGAATTCATCACGTAGTTCAGAACTTTTTTTTTTTTTTGAAGCATGGAACCTTTTATGAATATGTAGGCTGTAAGTTTTCCACGATGTTCTATTTTCTCAGCCTCGTTTTAATTTTTCAAGTTTAATTTTAATTCTAGGTTGGCCTAGGTTTTTTCAGTTCTTTTGTATTGTGTGGGGTTTCGGTTTCGGAACTGAGAATGGTGTTGTTTCGTCCGCTTTACGAGTATTAGTGAAACATGAATGAGGCATGAAGTTGAGATTATACTTGGGGATAAGATTAATTGTCTTTCAATTCTGATCAAGATTAATTAGCTTTTGATTTTCCGATTCAGTTTCTAGTGAATTCACTTTTAAAATTTCCAATTCAAATGAATTAATAGCTCGAAATTTTGATGGTGATAGTTCAAAAATCAATTAGATGGGAATTTTCGAAAATATGATTTCAACACACTCAATTTAAATTGATTTATTTTTGATTTTCCTAAATCAATAGAATTAGTAGCTCAAAAATCATAGAGAGATAATTCGAAAATCAATTAGGTGAGGCTTCGTTAAATATGGTTCTGGACACACTCAATTTCAATTAAATTTATTTTAAAAAATTTAATCAAGATCAATAAGCTTTCAATTTTATAATCAGTTTTAAATGAATTTACTTTCAAATTTCAATTGAATTTACTTTTAATGTTCCGTTCCAAATGAATTTG
>JAJJMC010017010.1:0-11689 GCA_023531435.1 Papaver californicum
AGGATGTTTCTTTGTTATTCGTTTACATTTATTTAACTTGTATCCAACAGTTTGATTGGTTGTTTAGCAAAAGGAATTTTTGGCTTAAACAATTTGGCGCTAGAAGGAGGGGGTGAAAAAAGGATTTATCCTACCTGATAAATAAAAAAGGGATTTAATAAAAAAAAAAAAAATGAATCATCTAGGGAAGAAATTTTTTTTTCTTTTGTAAGAAAAGATGGGAAAATTTAATTTTACAAGATGTGAAAAGTAAGGCTTATTTACATAAGTATGTTTTATTAACATGAAAAATACCTTGTGAGGAACAAAATAGATAAAAATATGAAACAAAAATTTTTTGAAGAAGGAAAAGCTGGATATGTGATAGGGAAAATTTACAGTTAAAATAATAATTAGAATCTCTTATGATTTGATAGATAAGAGTTCATTTGACTAATTTTCTGAGAAATTTTTAGATATCGAGGAAGGAAAACGATCGAGAAGGCACAAGATAGTGAAGAAGCAGCAAATTCTAGAAAATATGTCTCAAGACGCGAATTCTGGGAACCAAAATAGTAATGAAGGCTTGGAAAATAGACTAGAAGAAGGGAGTGATTCAGGACAACAACAAAGTATTGAGGGAAATCATACCCCAAGTCAAGAATTGATATCAAATACTGTGGTTCAGAATTTCTCTTCAGATCATGAGAGTTCTCGAAGAAAGACACGACAAATACAGGACCTATTAGAAGAAATAAAGGAAATAAGAAAGGAACAAAGAGCAAGCAACCATCAAATTGAGTTACTAGCAACCGAAAATCAAGTTTTAAAAGATGTAATTCAGCGAGAACAAAGACCAACTGTGACTGGAGTACGAAATCAGGAGCCGATGTCGAGTAGACAAATATCAAGAAATGAACAGCGGAATCCAGATCAAAGAATAGTGTTAGCAGGATCGACATCTCGGGTCAGAAGACAACAGGAAAATGACTTTCAACGAACCCAATGGGAAACATGTTTGGAAGCGATGGAACAAATGAAGGAGGAAATTAAAGGATTAAAAAATAAAGAGGGGGGAAGGATAGAAGAGGTATTGAAAGAAGCAAAGCGAACACCGTTAGCGCAACATTTAACGCGCGTATCATTACCAAGAGAATATAATATTCCAGCGTTCGAATGTTACGATGGAACCAAGGATCCAACATCGCACTTAAAGTATTATAACCGAGTAATGACGCGATGGGACGGTCATGAAGCGATCATGTGCAGATGTTTTCCGTCAAGTTTAACAGGGACAGCATTATTATGGTACGACAGATTACCGGAAAATTCTATCAATAATTATGCACAACTGGCCAGAAAATTTTTAGAGGCATACATGTATAACAGACCAATTGATTCAGGGGAGGACAGACTTTATTCTTTAATGTCATGGCCAGAAGAATCGATCCGATCATATACAACTAGATGGCATTCATTATGTCAAGCAATAGGTGATTTAGACCCTATGACAGCTATAAACCATTACAAATGGGGGATTGTAGATCGGAAGAGTCAGCTCTTCGTTGAAATCCATCGAAATAATCCAAAAACTGAAGGCAAATTGAGAGAAATAATAGAAACATGTGCAAGACTCCAAGATATACAGGATCAAGGATCGAGAATTAATTCTGAAAATCAAGGAAATACAAGTAGAACAAATTCAGTTGAAGAATTACCAGAACAGAAAAGGAAATGTCCTCCAAAAGTTGAATCAAAAGAATCAAAACATCCTCGACAAGGGAATGGAAAAAATTTTGCTCAACAATTTCGAGAAAGAACTTTTACCAAGCTTAATGTTTCATATTTCAGGTTATTCAACATTTTGAAGAATCGACCAGGTTTTCAATGGCCAATAACAAAGGGAAATTAACCGGAACATACACAACACTCCAAAGACTATTGTGAATACCATAACTACAAAGGACATACAACAGACAACTGTAGAAATTTTATAACATTGGTACAAAGAATGGTCGATGCTGGAGAATTGAAGGAATTTGTTCAAAAAATTGAACCATCAGAAAAATATGATGAAGGCAAAGCAATACATATTCCATATAACAAACAGACAATTAATATGATTTCATGTGTGGAAAAGTGTGATACAGATTTGAATATAGCAATCAACAAGAAGTTGTGCAAGAGAATTCGGAACCACGAGGCCTTTAGAGTTCAAGGAAGGCAAGTAGAATTATGGGAGGACTGGATGGCACATCCATTAACATTTTCTGCACAAGAAGTAAATCAAGAAATTGAAATGCATAATGACCCTCTCGTGTTGACATTATTGATATCTGGTTGGAATGTCAAGAAAATACTCTTGGATGGGGGCAGTTCATTGAATGTGATGTTCTACCATACATTTTGTAAAATGGGTTTTAAACAAGATCAACTCATCACTTCACGATTTGTCATTTATGGATTTAATGGAATATCGTCCAAGCCAAAGGGAGAAATTGATCTTGAAGTATCGGCCGGACCGATCAACATTCTGACAAGATTTAGTGTTGTGGATGCACCATCCCCGTACAATGTTATAATTGGAAGACGATGGGTTCATCAATTAAAGGGTGTAGTATCAACTTATCATCATCTACGATTTCCAACACCACGAGGAGAGATGGAGATAAAGGGTGATCAAGAAGATGCTAAACTTTGTATAATGGCGGAGACAAGAATAAATGAAGAACGGGAGCATTTACAATGTAAAAAGAAAAAAGAATCAAGAATTAAAGCAAAGGAAGAGGAAATAAATCAATACCTAGAAAAAAATGCAAAAAGTAAAATAGAAAGTGAAAAAGGAGAGAATAGCAAAAATCAAGAAAATTTGGAAAATCAGCCGCAAAAAGGGGCGATGTAGCAATTAAAGGGAACCCCAACTCCAATTGGGATTCCAAAACCAGTTTTCACCCCAGTAGAGCAAACAAAAATTATAAACAGCGGCACCGCAGAATGCCCCAAGCAAGTGCGAATTGGGACATTAATAAAATCAGATATGGAACAACAGATAGTCAAATTGCTTTGTGAATATATAGATGTGTTCGCTTGGAGAATAGAAGACATGCCGGGGATTGATCCCAGCATCGTCCAGCATGAATTAAACATACATCCTGATGCAATTCCTTTTCGCCAACGGATACGAAAAGTCGCACCAGAATATCATGAACAAGTGGAAAAAGAATTAGCAAAACTTTTAGGTGCAGGATTCATTCGAGAGGTACGATACCCTACATGGATTTCTAATATGGTAATTGTCCCGAAGAAGAACGGTGGAGTAAGAATTTGTATAGATTTCACCAATCTAAATAAGGCATGTCCAAAAGATAGTTACCCGCTCCCAAACATCGACCAACTAGTAGATGCTGTTGAAGGACATGAGATGTTATCATTCATGGATGGACAATCTGGATACAATCAGATAGCGTTAGCAGAAGCGGATCAGGAGCATACATCGTTCTTCACTCCACGAGGATTGTATTGTTACACCAGAATGCCATTTGGGTTACGAAATGCAGGAGCAACATATCAACGTTTAGTGGACGCAATATTCAAACCATGGATCGGAAAAACTTTGGAAGTTTATGTGGATGACATGTTAGTGAAAAGCAAGTTATCTGGTGATCATTTGCGAAACCTGACTGAAATTTTTGGTGCACTACGAAAGTATAAGATGAAAATAAATCCAGAAAAGTGTATTTTTGGTGTTACATCAGGGAGATTTTTAGGATACCTGGTTACAAAAGATGGAATTCAAGTTGATCCAGCAAAAATACAAGCAATAACGGATATGCCATCACCAAACTGTATAAAGAGTGTACAGAAGTTAAATGGGTGTTTGGCTGCACTAAGTAGATTTATTGCAAGGTCATCAGAACGATGTAAACCCTTTTTTGATGTACTTAAGAAGAAAAATAAATTTGAATGGAACGATCGTTGTGAGCAAGCATTTCAAAGTATAAAACTACATCTTGCCACCTTACCAGCATTACAAAAACCAGAACCAGAAGAAATGTTAACTTTGTACATAGCAGCAACAGAAAATGCCATTAGTGGAGTAATGGTGCGAACGAATGAGAAAATCGAGAAACCTGTATACTACATCAGCAAGACTTTGAATTCAGCAGAAAGAAATTATACAAAGATTGAACAATTAATTTTGTCAGTGGTATTTGCTACTCAGAAGTTACACACTTATTTTCTCACTCATTATGTTCGTATTTTAACCAAAGCTCCATTGGAATCAGTTTTAAAGAATACATGGAAGGTAGGAAGAATAGCAAAATGGAACTCTCAGCTAGAACAATACAACATTGTTTATGAGGTACAAACTGCGCAGAAATCCCAAGTTCTAGCTGATTTTTTGGCAGATTTTCCAATCGAGGAAGAGTATGAAATTCAAGGACTATCGGGGTGTGAAGAAGAAGAACCAGTAGAGATACTAGATTCAAATAGTTCACAACGATGGGAGGTTTTTGTTGATGGGACGCGAAATAAAGAAGGAGCAGGAATAGGTATCGTGATTACAGCGCCAAAGGGAGAACGTATGGTACACTCATTTCGACTTGAGTTCGAAGAACATACGAATAACATAGTAGAATATGAAGCAGTGGTCCATGCTCTCAAACTCATTATTGAATTAGGAATAAGTGATGTAAGACTCACCAGTGACTCGCAGCTGGTGATTAGACAGATCGAGTTAAAATATCAAACGGTCGATGAGGACTTGGAACGATACAAAAATCTTGTACAAAGTTTAACAGTTTGTATTCCAAATATTATTTTTCGACATCTGTCTCGTGAAAAGAATCGACATGCGGACGCACTGGCATATATCTCATCCATGGTAAATGATCCAAATACTAAAGCACTAAAAATCGGGAGAATATATGAGCCATCCATAAGAGCACAAACATTAAATAACATAGAGGAAGACGGTATCGATGACTCAGCCATACAAAATGCCACATCTCCATCGCAACAAGAAAATGATCAACCAAGTGAGCCAGATTGGAGAGTCCCGATACATCAATATTTACAAACTAAAGAATTACCAACAGATTCTAATGAAGCAAGGAAAATTCAACTTAAATCAAACAGCTACCAACTTAGAGATGGAATTCTTTATCGACACTCTTTTCTTGGACCATTATTTCGATGTTTATCACGGAAAGAAGGATTACGAGTTCTCAAAGAAATACATTACGGAGATGCAGGAAACCATAGCGGAAGACGATCGCTAGCATTAAAAGCCAAAATGCAGGGTTATTATTGGATTTCCATGTTGAAAGATTCGGAAGAAATGGTTCGAAGGTGCGAAGAATGTCAGCGATTTGGTAAGAAAATCAAAGCACCAGCTACGGAATTAAATTCAATACTTAGCCCATGGCCATTCGCAAAATGGGGAGTCGATATAGTTGGACCATTAGCTGAAGGCACAAAGAAAAGAAAATACTTAATTGTGGCCACCGATTATTTCACCAAGTGGGTAGAAGCAAAAGCACTAGCGCGAATCAGAGACACTGATGTTTTTACATTTTTATTCGAGAATATCATCTGTAGGTTTGGGATTCCAGCAGCGATAGTTTCTGATAATGGAAAACAACTCCAGGGGAAGAATATCGATATGTTATTTGAAACATATAATATTCAAAAACATAAATCTACACCTTTTTACCCACAAAGTAATGAGCAAGCAGAATCCAAAAATAAAACAATTGCAACAAATCTGAAGAAAACATTGGATGGATATTATAATAGGTGGTGCGAACAATTACATAATACATTATGGGCATATAGAACCACGAGAAAAGCTTCAACTGGAGAATCACCATATCTTCTTGCTTATGGAACAGAAGCAGTAATACCAACAGAGGTGATTTTGCCTACAACCAGAACAGAAGCATGGGAGAAAAACCTAAATTCAGATCTCATGTTACAAAAATTGGATGACTTGGAAGAAAAAAGAGAAGTGGCACTCCAAAAAATGGAGAATTATCAAAGGGGATTAGCTCGAGAATACCATAAGCGTGTAAAATCCCGAAATTTTGTCCAAGGTCAATATGTCCTCCGACAAATAACAGAACATCAAAGGGACAAAAGAGCAGGAAAATTCGCACCAACATGGGATGGACCATATGTGATTCAAGCACCGGCAGGACAAGGGTCTTACTATTTTCAGAATTTGCAAGGAGAAATTTTAAAGCATCCGTGGAATGCGCAATATTTAAAGCTTTACTATCTATGAATAATACCACAAAAAGCAGGTACATAAACAATTAATTCATTAATTTCTTTTATAATCACTCCAGGAACATCGTACCATGGAGAATTTTATAATTCCATTAATCCCGGGATGTCATATACTTTGAATCCAGGAATATCATATCTTGGAGATTACCATGATAATCAAAATTCCATTAATCTCGGAATTTCGTATACTCTGAGCGCTCAAAATCAATCCAGAAACATCATATTCTGGATATCGTTGCGATTGACGACATAATCATACACAAAAGGTGAACATTATCCTTAGAGAATTTTATTAACAATGAAATTCTTATCAAGAAGGGGTTCCTAATTATTGGTTTATCAATTTTCAGAGTACAGTTCGGGACCAACCCTGTATCTTACCCCTGGCCCGGGTTTGTTTCGTATGTGTGGGATCTCGAACAACATGATTTGAGGTAAAAAGTACTTCAATTCATGGGACTTAGAAAATCATATGATAGCCAAAAAGATTACTTAATCATATTTTCTTGTGCAGGGAACAACATAAAAGGCAAGTCTAAAAGTTACAAAAGAAAATCTTTGAAAAAACACACAAAGTACAAGATGGAGGAGTTAACAGAAAATGAAATTACAAAGAATATAATCAAATATCAGGAAGACCGGATCGAGATGGTGGAGGAGGAACTGCAGGCACAGGAGCGCGCTTATTAAGCACTGAAGGATCGGATTTTGCACGATCTAAAGCAGTATTGAAGGACATCGCAATCTTCGCTTTAGCCTCTTGCCTGACCCATTGCACAAAATCACGCCCAAAGTTGATTTCTTTGTGAAGCTCTTCGATCTTTTGCTGATCTATTGCTACTTGAGTACTAAGATGTGATTTTTGATTTTTCTCTTCACTTAATTGTGCAGTTAATGAATCAATCTCTCGTTCACGAGCAATAATTTTAGAAAGTTCAGTAGATAGTCGAGCATGTAAACTCTCAATTTTTGTGGCGCTAAGAGTCACATTATATTCAGAAGTCTTTAACTCTTGAGTAATCTTTTCCACTGAATCTTTTGCTGAATTAAGCTCAGTTTCTGCTTGTGTTGCACGATTCTTAGCCTCATTTAACTTTGTCTCCAGTTCTGAAAATACAAGAAAACATCAGACAAATTTTATGATATCAAGAGCTATAAAATCAGATAAACCAAAAATGTACCTCTGACAACAGATTTAAACTCTAATTCTTTATGAGTTAGCAATTTTACAACTTCTCGATATTTTGATTCTGCTTTATTACGCCTCCAAGTGGCTAAATCAGAACTATCGTTCAGTTGAGTCAGTTTATCTCTAACCACATTCATCTCTTTGAAAACTTCCCTTGCATGGTTATTCAATTGTACCATTCTACGTTCGATCCTAAATAATGTCTCCATATTTTCCACTGGACCTAGTATAAAATTTAAATGTTTCATATAAATCAAGTAGATAAAATAGAAATTGAAAAGGAATGAAAAATAAACCTTGATTTTGATTCTGAAGATTTTGATTGTGATCTTCAATAGTTCGGAGACGATCCTGTTGCTGCTGATATTGATCATTATGTTGATGTTGAAGCTGTTGAAGTTGTTGAAGTTGTTGTTGAAGAAGATCATTTTGCTGTTGTAAATCATCATTCACCTGTTGTAAGGATACATTCTTTTCCTTCATCTCCACTGATTCTTTCCTAAATATCAATCCCATCATGGTAGCTCGAGCCTTATAAAATTTATAACCACTAAACAGACAATCGTTACTATATTAGAGTTGGGCTAAAGCTTGTTGTGGAAGTGAATATAACGAACTATCGGAAAGAGTCAAAACTTCATTAAAGGTTGGAGGAGGCTTTACAGGAAATCTCTGCTCAAAAACATCACTCTTGGACCATGCATCCAAAGTTTCGTCCATAGGAATCGCACTAAGTGAATCCTTGAATCGAGACATGAAGCCAGAATCAGATTTGATAACATCAGGATTAGATGAAACATTCCAAAGCCCTTGAGAAAGAAACCATTTATATGCTTCTTCTTCATCACCAACCAAATTAAGACCTTCACTGGAGATTCGATCGGAAATAGACTTCAGAGTAGAAGGATCGACACTTGGAAATGAAGTATCGACCTCAACAGCAACAGAAGAAGATCGAGCGATCGATTCGAGAATTACTTCAGAAGTCCCTTCGACTTCAGGTGGGACCGAACTGGAAGAAGGGATCGAACTGGAAGGAGGGTTTTCATCTTCAGTACGATCAATAATGTTAGCTTCTTCAACAATGGCGGTATCAGGCTCAACATTCATATTTCCCACACCACCAATTGGAAGTATCTCGGCATTATCTTTCTCCGATGTATTCTTTTCTTCAGAATGAGATACTTCATTCACTACATCAATAAGATCATCAATAACAATATCATCTCCCTCTTCTTGAGGAAGGCCAGAAAAAGTTTCCAATGCACCATTATCAGGTACAGGGGAATCAAGCACGAAATCAAAAGGAAGTGGAGAAACAACGTTATAAAAATTGGATGAAGTACCAGAAGGAGGTGCAACCATAGGATTGGATCGTTCCGATACCATAATTTCTGCTGGCATCGAGGAAACTGGAATAACATCGATAGGATCAAACTGATCCAATGGAAGAGCAACCATCGAGCTTCCTTCTCCCTTATTCGAACTGGAAACCATCTCTCCTATAACCTCGGTTGAGAGTTCAAGAGTTCTGGGCTTCTTTTGCTTCTTCTCTGCTGCGAGAATTAATTTTCGCTTTCCTCTACCATCAACTACGGGTTCGATCGTTTGTTCATTCTCGACGATCTGTCTATTCTCGACGATTTTAATACCACGATCAGGTGGAGGAAGAGGGATTCCGATGTCCAAAGAAGGATCGACCTGAAATCAAAAAAAAAATAAAAAAATAAATAAATAAATAAATAAAAACATTTAAAGAAGGCATTAAAGATCGATACACTATAACTAAAAGAAATGGTATCAACTAAGAATTCCGAACCTTGAAGTCAAATTTATAATCATCAAAGTTCAATCTCCAGGGGCAATAGTTCGGGAAACAATTGCGAAGATGTTGAATTTCACTAGTAGGGAGATCACCATATACCCAAGGTCCCTCGATCAGAATAGGAGTGCGATACCACTTATAATCATGTTCTCGACGAATTCTCTCATTCGAAGGAAAATCAGCATTAGTGTATGGAGCTACCTTGATTCTGGGGTCATCAACTTCTCGAAGAAGAGGAAACCCTTGGGAGCATTTGCGAACAGGACTAACACTCCATTTAACAAAATTTTTAACAGTAATACCATCACCATAAGTATTCTGGAAATTCTCAGGCGTATAATTAACACGTTCTGAGGGATCGGGAACATAGCAAGTAAGACGGGTACGACCTTCACTGCGAAGGGTACATTCATCGAGAATCCGCCACCAATTACCATTATACTGTGTGATGGAACGAAGTTGAGTATGTGGAGCCCTGCTGCGAGTAGCAAGAACTGTGAATTGGAAAGGGTTGTTTTTCTCATACAGAGGAAGATGAAGACCAGCTTCCAAGGCACTAACAGAAATTAATAATCTATGATGGGTATATTGAAATTTTCTCATCGAATCATAGGTCATCATATCGGAAGCACTATCCGCAAAAGAAACCTTAAACCCTTGAAGGTTATGTCTTCTTTTAAATTCTTCAATATCCATGGATCGATAGCTATAAGATGACATTGACCGTTTACTTTTGGGGGCAACATTAGGAATATCGGGAGAAGAATCCCGTACGGTGCGAGGTACAGCAGGAGAAGGAGTAGCAATAGATGAATCTCGACGAGAAACAGCATATTGAGATGAAGAAGTCCTACTTGATCTCCTGTTTCCACCCTGGTTGCTGGTAGTATCAGATTTCCTTGGAGACATATTGAAGATCTGAGCAAAAAGAAACGAAAGAAAGAAAGGATTAACATATGAAGAAATTACCTATTAATAATTACAGTGTAAAAAAGAGCCTTTTTATTCATGCATAACCTGAGAATCACAATCTTTTCACTACATCGATAGACCCACAGCCATAAAAAGAAAATTTCGAATCAAGAAAAATAAAGTTACTTACATGAAGAAAAGAAATTAACAATGGTCAAATTGAAGTAGAGAAGAAACCAATTAACGAGAACAGAACTCCTGAGTAGTAGGAAGATTTGAAAAGATTAAGGAAAACAAGGTGCAATAACTAAAAGAGAAAAAGACAGCAGAAAATTACAGGATATTTAAAGGAGGAGAATAGTAACCGCCACAAGATGGGAGAACGAGATAATCGGAAAAGATTTGATTTCATAAAAAAGAAAAAGTGTAACTGACATAATCATGTGTATAAAAGTAATAAATACAGAGCCGAAAAAATCGGCAGTACAGTTAATACCAGCGGAAAACTCGGAGAACGTGCGGAAAAGAAACTGAAAAATTAAAAAATGACAAGTCCTTCTCTATTTTTCAAAAATCTCGGATCGACTGTTGGATGATTTTGTAAAAAAGAGAAGAAGGGGGCAAATTGTTAGTAAATTAAGTTAAGAAGCATCTAGATTAAAAAAGGTGAGAAACACAGGATCACTATCAAAGATATCGAATATCGAAAAGACATGAGACGATTCCTGAGCGAAGAGCTGCATGAATGACACATAAGATCGAGAAAGCTGAACACCAACGAATAAAACAAACAGCATTAATTGATAGCTGTTCGGGAAAGCAAAAAGTTATTAATACTATATTATTTTATGATCGAGAAAGTAAAAGATAATAATTACTCTATTCTTTTAAAGATCGAGAAAGTAAAAGGTAATTATTATTATATTATCTTAATGATCGAGAAAGCAGATTATAATAATTACTCTATGATCGAGGCCACAGAAGTCTTAAGAGATAAGGAAACACGTGTCGGACATATAAAGTATCGAACCAAGAAGCTGTTAAGAACGATCTGTCATCTATACGATCGCACCAAATAAAGATAAAGTACAAGGATGATAGATACATCGAAACAAGATGGATCGACCCAGAGAAGAATTGATCCAGAATCGATGACTAAGCTGAAGAAAACGACACGTGGTATAAAGAGCGATCAGAAAAATAGATCTATAAATAGAAAAGATCAAACAACAAAGAGAGGGACGGAAAAAATAGAAAGAAAAACCTGAGAAAGGGAAGAGAAGAAATTTTTAGGTACAAACCTATGAGAAGTAATTGTATAATGTTTGAATTTCTGTATTGAATGGAAAAGTGTAAAGATTATAAACCCAGAAATTGCAAAACTTAGATGATCTATTGTATTGAGCTTAAACAATTTATGAAAAAGATGATTCTTTATTACTTAAAAGGATGTTTCTTTGTTATTCGTTTACATTTATTTAACTTGTATCCAA
>JAJJMC010017013.1:0-18556 GCA_023531435.1 Papaver californicum
GTGGCAGGAGTATCCCATGGTGTAAACCCCTAGGCCACCATCCTTAATTGGCAAGGTAGCTAAACGCATCTGAGTAGGACCAAAACCAACTCCTTCACCTGCCATAATGTGTCTGAGAAACTGCATGAGGTGCTGGTCAAAATGAGCAGCTGGAGCCTGGAGGGCTTGAGGGTTAGTGGTTCTCAGGGAGAAAAATATTCTGGAGACTCCGTCACAATTTCTCAACAACAAGAGATCACTATGTGGGAATGCAATGCCTTCAAAGACTGCATAAGCTTACATGTCTTGTCCACTCTTCCTTGCACAATGACTCTGCAGAAAATCTTGAGTTTAAGCTAACTGGTCCTCCAAGTAGCTTAACCCCCTGAGCTGGTCTGCTAATGCCTGCAGGGAAGATACCCTCCTCCAGAACTTTAGGATCAATCACGGGCCAGAATAGCTCTGTCTTGCCGATGTTGAGAAAGAGCCCTCTACTGATTCCTTCTCTCTGGATGATTTGCAAGGCTTTGGCTACCTCCCGAGAATCACCTGCAATTGTACCATCATCTAGATACCATGCATTCATCACAAGGGAACACTGCTATCTTAGAGATGAAGGGATGCAGGGTTAGGGCAAACAACAATGGTCCAAGGGGATCCGCTTGTTGCACTCCCTGAGAAGAAAGAAGAGTGTGATCCTGGTAGTATAATTTTGCTGGATTTGCATAGCAAAATTCTACCCATCTGGAGATGCTTGGGCATTTGCTCCTCACTTCATGAAGCATCACTGTTCTGTCCAACATGTTGAAAGCATTGCTGAAGTCTATCAATAGCATACTCATGGTATGGTAGCTCTCATGCATCTCCAGAAGCTTGTTAGCTGAGTGGAGGATAGCTTATCCCCCACACTAGACACCAACCCCAAACTCATGATCGGCTAGATAAGGGGCCAATTCCTTACTAACAGTTGCTGCTGCTAGTTTGGAGCACAACCTCCTCCAAATAGTCCCAACAGCTATTGGCCTTATACCACCTCCCGGTTTGAGAAGAGGGGTCAAAGGAGCACTAGCCACATATGCACCCAACATGGGGGGACATTTTCCAGCAATCCACAGGTTAACCACACTTGTTAAGGGGATGAGCAACTCCTCTGCAACAGCGGATGCAGAACCACTTAAGGCATCCAATAAGTGTTGTTCCCTGAGGCCATCCCTACCACAAGAGGTATTCTTAGGGAAGCCTTTAATAGCACTTAAGACAGCTTCCTTATCCACACATAGTGCATCTGCCTGGATGTGGCCCTCTGGGATACCTGGTGGTGGGACAATGGGGGTGCTTGTTCCTCAGTTCATTGAGAGTTGCTGGAGATATTGGTGCAAGACCATTAGAAGACAATACTTTTATTGTTGTTGTGTATTGACCATATCTCAATTTCTTCTTACAAGCAGAGAGGTTTGAGCAACCCTGGTTCATTTTAGGTGCCTTGCTCCTCTGTGGTTTTGGTAGCTCTATAAGGTTGTGCACTAAGATGTAGCACCCGACTTCATTCCATTGTTGTAGGGTATTGTTAATGCTAAATACTTGTAGATTCTTCCTTGTGCCAGACCTCTCCTCCTTAGAGCTCCTAGGATTGTACAAGTCAAGGGTACAAATGGCAACAACAAAAAATACACCCACACTGTCAAGTCCGAAGGGTTGGCTATGACTTTCTCCAGAGTGGACTTAAGGGTACTTGAGAAGCTCAACCTGCACTATTGTGGGATGCTGGCCACCGTGGGTACATTGATGCGTCGGAAAACCAACTTTGTTTTACCGCAAGCGCACAATGTCGAAAGATGTAGACAAGAGCAAATACGGTTCGTTCCCACGAGGATTTATATTAATTAAAATATTTTTTTAGGTTTTTTTATAAATAATTAAATTAATGAGTGAATGAAAACTATTTAATAAAGTTGGAAAATAGTAAGAGGAAAACGTTAAGGTTTCGGGAATCCGTTGTAGATTAGGGTTTAATTGCGTTCGTCACAAAGGGTCTCGATTTTACTCATGTAAAATAAAAAAATCTAGCTACTAATACACGAAAGATTTTTCGTTTAAGAATCGAAGAAAGAATTCAAAAAGAATTGTTTGTTCTCAACCTAAGGTAGACTTTCGAAGTACTAAGTATACGTGGCATAAAGAGTCAAAGAGTATTCATAAAAACGATTGCATACAAGGTTTCAAAGAGTCCCTCTACTAATCAAATAATGAACTATACGTGGCATAGAACATAAAAAATCATCGAGAAGGTAAAACATTGAGAGACACAAAACATTGATATTAAGTTCATACAGTTGAAAACCCTAGTTTTGAAACACAAAGAAAACCATCTCTACAAGTTCATCCTTTCGCCCTAACAAGAGAATTAACCCAACATGGCTTTCTCAAAAGCCATAAAAATTAATTAAGAAAATAAACAAACTAACCCGGTGTCTTCAACTCAGCGTCAAAAGTCACTGCTCCCAATCGTCTTCGTGAAAAGGTATGTCTGTCCGTCCAGAAGTGAATGTGTCTGTATGTCTTCCCGTCTGAAGTTGTATACGTGAGAGGGTCTGTTTATAGAGCTTGATTAACCGCCTCATCTTAGAATTCCTAATCTGATAACACACAAGTAGCATAATCCCATTCAAATTATTCACCGCTTAATCCCGATCATCCATCTTTTTTTTTGACGGCAAGGAAAAACACTTCCTTCCCTGACTTGTCTGCAAGAATTCTTGGCCAAGACCCAGCATCACAAAAATAACTCCAGCAACACATCAAAACCCATTCTCGCCATTATTGCCTCTAGACCCATCGATCAAATACCAGAAGCAACCCGACCTTCTCTCTTACTGTCAATAACAACCACCGAAACCATTAATAGCAGTTGAAGTTCTCGAGCTGTATCGATCAACTGCAGTCTTTCTCACTCTCATCTACGGCTAATAAAATCGACCCATTCCCTCTAATAATTCCATTAATCTCCTGAATCATTTGAACCTTGAATTCAGTTCTCGTCGATCATCTCTTCCATGATCAATCACGCTAACAACTTCTTCTTCGATCTCTGCCATTGTCAAATGCTATTCCATCTCAACCACAACTCAGAAACCACTGCCAAGATAATTAAAGCTCCGGAAACAATCTCCGACCATGTTTCTGCTCGAGCTCTCAATCACAGCAGCACTACTTCATCATCACCATTAGCCATCAAGATAATCAACATCCACCATCTTCGATTCTCACTGCCTTCATCACTCCAACATAAAAATCGAGAAGCAAGTTCACCTTCTAACCGAGAACCCCTCAGCGAATCCATATCTCGAGATCCATATTTCATCACAGGCTATTAATGGCATTTGAACACCATAACAGCTTCTCCGGATAATCACAGCAAAACCATTCATCATCTTCCTTTTTTTAGCCAAACCTTGTTCTCATTCTGCTCCATGATTCTGATCCTGACACAACTCGAAGTAGCCCCTGAAATCATCATAATCCAGCCTTTAACTTTCACCTAAAATGTCTGGAATAAAAACTAAACCTAATTTTGTTCCGTTCGCTGGTAATTAAGGAGAAAGAAGATGTCAGCCCCTATCAAAAAAGCTTGGTGTTGTTATCATAATTCAAATATTAGCCATCCCATAGTAATTACGCAGGTGTCTTTAACACTTTCACTTAAGTCTGTCTAACTGTCGGTTCCGTGAAACCGACAAGCTTAATTCCTCTGTTAGTTCGTAACTTTCTCATACGAAGTCGGAATGATCTCAATTTTTCTTCGGCGGCTTCGTAATGTAATTTTCTACAAAATGGAGAGTAGAAATCCTGGAATATACTGAGTTCCACTGGGTTTTTGGCAATTCTTCTCTTGTAAAGCTCCATTTCACTTGTTTCAGAGATGTAACCTAATAAAACACATAAACTACAAAAGTAATATTAACACATGGTAATTCACATAAAATCTAGAAAATAAGTATAAGGAAATGATACTTAAAATATATAAATTATGCACTTATCATACACTCCGTTATGATTCAGATTGGGAACCCTCTTCTACACTGTCCGTTTAGCTCCTGGCTGAACTGGTGGTTGGCATTGTGACAGGGAATGGACTAAAGAAAATCTTGGAGTGAACTGAAATGCACCACAAATGTGGCTCTGTAAAGTAAACAGACAAACCAAAGCTAGAACCTGAACAAGATGTAAAAACAGGACACCACAAGACTGACCTGAAGCTAAACAATTAAAGTGGACAGACCCGTAAATGCTTAAGCTAGATGAGGTGAACTTGAAGCAAAATGGAACTGAATTGAGCCACAAATGTGTCTCGTTCTGGGCAGGCTGGTAGGAAGGAACCTTAAAACAGGAAACTCGCTACAAGAACTTAAAACAGAAGTCAAGACTGACAGCCACAGAAAAGGCCTGAAGCTAAACCAAAAGTGAAATTGAATTGGAGCTAAAATGCGAGAATGTCTCAGGGGTATTCTCATACACCAGCGAGCAGCTACAAATGACTGAAATGTATTTCTGAATGAACACGGAAGCCACACAACAGCCCCAAAAAACAGCTGAACACACAAACAACAACGCTTGTAGCTGAACAGGAAATAAACTGAAAAAGAACTGAGCTAAGGGGGTGCCTCAGGGGGAAATACAGGTACAAGGAGCTGATGCTAAGAAAAAGACAGAGCTTGAAGAGCAAAAGTCCTGGATGTAAGTGATTCAGGACACAACCACAGCAAACAGGACCCTGCAAAGAGTGTACACACCGGACTCCACAAGGCAAAAACACCCAAGCCATATCCGTGCTCGTTACATTTTTCCAGATATTTATTGCGTTTGCGCGTAACGACGTTAGAGATGGCAGACCCGGGCGTAAACGCAACTCTCTCTCCTCCTGCAAAAGGGGACACCCCTGTGACGTCGAATCACACGTCACGCCCCTTCTCTCAATTGTATACGAGTATATCCGCGGTTCTAAGGGCGCTCGCGTTGTCAGACAAGAAACCCAACTTGAATTCCTTACGGCAGTGACACCGGCTTTAAAATACATATCCGCCACCACGTGTCGAACTAGGTCGTGCCTAAATTTAAGACCCACTTCACTGGCGCAGTGTCGAGCTTGGTCCCCAAAGGCATCCATTTCTCTGCCGCAAAAAGAACAAGAGCTACCCTCAGCAAACATAGAAATACCCAACCTGTAACAAAGTATGGCCCTAAATTGGCGAGGCCCAATAGATTGGTGTAGCCCTATGATTGGGATAGCTTTGAGGTAGTCTTATGCATGGCTCAGCCGATTATATTGCCACAAAATGCAATCGCGCTCAGTCTGGTGGAAACTGCTGGAGATACTCTTATTATTATTATTATTATTATTATTATTATTATTATTATTATTATTATTATTATTATCGATAACATGATTACATATTTTAATCTATACACATGCTCGTTTTCAGCGGATTACATGATAGTTCTCGTGGATCCTGCGTTCCACGCTTGCTTAGGCGACGGAGACAGGGAGAACACACACATATTGCTATCCAAGTGTCATTTTTTTCAAATTTTTTTTAATTATTGGTCAAGTTCAATTAAAATAATGGGGCTTGATCTCTACTTCATCATAACGGTGACAACACGGCGATACTAGTAACCCACCAAATCACTTAGAGAAACACAAAAAGTTGCAAAAAAAAAAAAAAAACGTGATATGGTGACGACTCCGAGATATGGTGATGACTATCATGTTATTTCTAACACACGAGCTTTGTCCTTTTATGAATAAACCATTTAGCTAGGGACACCAACTCCGATAGACAAGAATTTTGTTTCCATATACCTAAAATGGTTAGTGTCATCTTGAATTGTTCACAAGTTTTTAGATTTTGGAGTTTTTGGTACAACTAAGAGTTTAAATTTTTCTTCCTTATCCCCAAACTTAAATTGAACATAGTCCTCGATGTTATAAAGATAAATGAACGAAAGCATGAACAAAGAGAAAATAATGAACAAAGTAAAAGAGGTAAGGAAAGATACAACTTGCAGCGTGTACCAAAAGCATATGGGTTGCCTCCCATAAAGCGCTAAGTTTAAAGTCTTCAACCAGACCATGAAAGGATTACTCAAAACTTACAAATCATTTTTTTTCCTGTTCCCGGTGGTATTAAGATGTAACAATAATTGAACCAACTGCGGATCCTTAAAGTCAACCGGATTTGAGTTACACAGTTGACCACAATGAAATATATGGAAGTGGTGGTCATTCTTAAGAAAATGTGTCGATTTAAATTTTCTAAAAATAATTAGATTTAGTTTCATAATTTAAAAATTGACACATTTGAAGTTTAGATGTTCCCATATTTGGTGGGAAACCAAAATCAATCTTGGTGTCATGGCTTGGGTAAACCACATCAAAAGCATGATGGGTTTCTAACACCTTAATTTCATTTTGGACATAATCAGGCTCAGGAAAACGCGTATGGAAATAATCACGCAAGATGGTGGAGGAAAAAAATTCAAGTCCCAAGTGAGGGTCCTTTATAAGAGTCAAAGGTAAACCACGAGGAGAATGATATTCACCCCCAAACCTAGAGTGGTCAATATACTTGGAGAAAACTAGTCACAATTTCCATAATTTCAGATTTAGGAAAATGGTCAATTAATTCTTCTAGGTTGTAATCAGGTAGGGTACCTTTACTAACATTTAAATTCTCTATTAGTATATCATCTTCGTTTGAGACTAATGTTCATGAATCGTTGGACACTAAAACATTATTCATGGGATAAATCCGTTTCTCTAAACCATCATCGTCTTCATAATAACAAGGAAATATTTCACCGTCTATAACAATGGTATTTCTAGTTAAATCTTTTTTCTCTTGAATAGGTAAATAATAATAAATATTATTAGGATTTGAACTAGAAACAACACTATCATCATGAGGCTCAAGTGGTGTAAAAATTTCCTGATCTTTATGACTAAGAATTTTAAATTCTTCGTCAACATTATCCTCATTATCATAATAATATGAAGATGATTGAATCTTATCTAAACAAATAGTGCCTTCAATTCTAACCTCGTCTTCTTGAATAGGTAAATAATTATCATTATTTTCAAGGGTAAAATTGGAAACACTATATTGGCAATTAAGTTCACTTAAAGCAATATTATGATTTGACCATTCTCTTCCATTTCTCTAAAGGTCTCATGAATTTGTACCACACTATGTCACTCCTACGTGAATTTTCAGTCAACTGCTTGAGTGAATCTTCTAAAGAAAGACTAGCATCATAAGAAGTGACGGGTATCAATTGTTTAATTAAATCCTTCAAAGACGGAGAACACACATTTTGCTCAGTATAATATTGCTCGTTTACCCGTTCGTACGACTGGTGAGCGTACGAATAGTAATTGAGATCACTATGGTATGAACCATAACCTCCAGAGGTTGGTAGTGGTCCCAAGTATTATCCACACTATGGTCATAGCACGAGTAATACGCATTTCTAAAATCGGGTTGATAATCATTGTATTGGTCCTTATAATACAAGTTCGACATTTTTTTATGCACGTGCAAATGCAAGGTCAACTACAATTGGGTAGGCTCAGGTTACCTTAGCAAAATATACCTACAATCAAAGACTGGAATGTACAAGGCTAAGGCTTTGACTGATAACGCCCAAAGGGTTCAATGTACTATTCCACGTGTTTTCCTAAAAATTTGGTAGCGAACGATGCAAATAACGTGTGTGCACGTGTTTTTTTTAATAAAATAAAAATAAAAATTATCTACAAATAAAAATTTCCTAATATAATTATGTACAAAATACACTAAAATAAAAACTTGGATACTTACCTTTTTTGGAAGGCATTTCTATCCCACAATAAATGTAAAATATCTCCTGAACATCAAAAATAAGAAAAATCCCCAAGTAAAATCTAATAAAGAAAAATAAAAAATAAAATAAACATAAATCCAAAACTAATTAACATAAAATTTAAGAAAAAATAATTCACAACTTCTAAATCCCTAGCAGCGGCGCCAAAAACTTGATGGTAATTTTAATTGATTACGCAAGTGTACAGCTGTCGATTGGACAATATACAATATGCGGTTCGTTCCACAAGGATTTCACAATTGCAATTTCTAACTTTTAATTAAATGATGTGCTAATAAAAAAATTGATTTTTGATTATATTCTAAAATTCTAAATAAACAAAAAATACTCAAAGTGATTTACAAATGAAAGAAAACCTAGGATGTTGAGATTCCATCACAATTATGCTTACTAGATGTTTACGACCATTCTTTATAATTTTCTCAAACTAATACTCAAGACGATTGCAGACTAACTGATTGCGTCTTGAAAAATAAATCATTTTTACTTTAATTATTTTTCTCAAAAGATCTATAATCAACTTCACTGTAAGATGCTATTCTCTAAAAAAGAATATTTAAAACGATTAAACTAAGCATCATAAGACACATGAAGAAATTACTATCATATTTAATCAAGAAATAAGACCATGAGAAACTGATATAGAAAATAATTATAACATCCTAGTAAACACAATAGGACTTCCTCTCTAATCCTAGGTGAGGTTTCTAGATTTTTATTGCAAAAAGAATAAAAGAAAGTAGAGAAGAAACCATTAATTTTATCAATTTAAAAGAGTTTACAAAGAAGAATTGACTCACAGCATCGCTGAATCGTTAAAAATCTTTTAAATTAACTAATGAATCAACGACTCCTTTCAAGCACCTTAAAAACAGAACTGTCACAGTAGCTATTCAGAAAACCGTTGCAATATCAGTTTAATACAAAAGTAAAGGCCACACTATCAGCGACTCTTTTAACGACTGTTGGTGTATGTAATTGTTCTTCCTCTTCTAACCCTAATTTTTCTGATTTTTTTTCTTTGATTTCTCTCATTTCTGGCAGAAGCCCCTCCCTTTGATGCTCACCCAACTTCTTTTTATATACTACACCACCAATTACTCAAAGATCTTCTCCAAAAAATTTTGTTTTAATGAATATATTTTGAAAATCTTTTTCTTTTAAACGAGAATACTCTCGGCCATGATCAAACTTGATTTTCTTGCTCTTTTTTCATAGATCGACTACAATTCTTGTTATATCCAGATCTTGAGGAGATATTATCTCCTTTTTTTACACAGAATCAAAAAAAGTCCGGGAATATCTTCTTTTTTTTTCTCATGACAACCCGTTTCTAATATTCACGAGTTTGTTTTTGGTAAGTTTCGAGTTTTCCAAACTCACATAGACTCTCCTTGTTATACAAGAAAACATATTTGTCTTAAATCCAAAAAATCTCCTCCAAACTCAAAGATAAGTTCGCACAGATGAGTAAAGAATTTTTCCCGCCAAAAAAATATTTTGAATTCCAAAAGAGGGTGCGTTTATCAATTCCTGGTAGGTGCCTTTATCAATTTTCCGGATGCCTTTATAACATTTTAACCAAATTTTTAGCAGATGTTTATTCTTCAAAAATACCTATAAATATAATAAAATAACATTATTAATATAAAAATGAGTAATAACAATATAAATATGGGCTCAAATAAGACACAAAATTGTGTCTATCACGAAGCTGAAGATATTACTTTTACAAGACTTCTTCAACCTTTGCCTTTACGTGATGATGTTTGGTTAGATATTTAGATAGACTTTATTAATGGACTACCTTCTTCGAATTGTAAAAACTTTATCTTGGTGGTAGTTGATCGTCTTCCAAATCTTTTCACTTTAGTGCTCATTCACACCCTATACTGCTGCTACTATTGTTGGTGTGTTTGTCCCTGATATTGTGTGTCTCCATAATATTTCCCCATACCATTGTAAGTAACGGTGATCCTATTTTTTCTGAGCGATTTTTGGAAAGCTTTCTTTTCCTTGTACAGTTATGTCAAAGCTATCATCCTCAAACGAAGATGGTAAAACAGAGGTCACGAACCGCACATTGGAGTATTATCTTTGCGTTTTGCTGGTCGAAAATCTCATGATTGGGTTCGTTGGATAGCATGGGCTGAGTGGTGGTGTAACAATACTACTTACCACTTCGCAATAAAAATGACGCCATTTGAGGCTGTTTATTGTAGACCTCCACCAAGGGTTTCAACCTATCTTCCCGGCTCTAGTATTGTCCATATTGTTGGTGTTTCGTTATGAGCACGTGAGTTCACTTTACAGACTCTCAAAATGTATATCCAAGATTCTCAAGCTAAAATGAAGGCCTATGTTGGTTCTCGTCATACAGAACAAAGTTTGAAATTAGGTGATAGGGTTTTTCTTCGCTTACAACCTTATCATCATACCACCGTCGCCAATCAGTCTTTTTCCAAGGTTCGCCATGTAACTTGTAAGTTGATTTTGCCTTCTCTATTAGTCGCATACATCTGGTTTTTCATGTTTCTGCGTTGAAACTGAAGATTGGCACTCGTGTTAGTATTGAAACTAATTTTCCCCATTACAGTCGATCGTTATTATGAATGGGAGCTGGTCCATTTTATAGCGCAACATGTTTAAGTGACATAACCGTGCTATCACTCGTTGATTAATCAAATAGGAAAATCATTTTGATGATAAAGCTACTTGGGAGGATGCCGGTAACGTCATATATCGTTTTCCAGATTTTCAGGCTTGAAGATAAGCCTTGTTTGAAGAAGGATGGAATGTTGCAACACCAACTCTACTGCCTAAACTATAACCATTCTAAACCTTAGAACTTTTATTATGTTGTCTTACTATTTGTTTAAGTTTATATTTCCTTTGATAACTCAAACTCTTAAGCTATAAAAGTATTATCGTGGAACTAAGTTATTATTAATTCATTCAATATAAGTATTCCAAGGTGATTAATTCCGACCCAATCAAAAGATTTAAGTTGGCTAATCCCCAGTCAATCGGTCAACTCCTATATTTCTAGTTTAGTCCCTATCAAGAACTCATGGTAAATAATCTTGGCAAGGTGATTAATTCCGACCCAATCAAAAGATTTAAGTTGGCTAATCCCCAGTCAATCGGTCAACTCCTATATTTCTAGTTTAGTCCCTATCAAGAACTCATGGTAAATAATCTTGGCAAAGAAAGAGAGAATGAAAATCTTAAAGGATATAATTTGCATATGTGAAAATCGCGTTATATTAATTCCCCATTTCATGTTTCCAATGTATTGTAGGATACAATATCTATTATTTGTTGTTTTTAAATTCCCTTTGAATCAAAACAAAATAAAATAAAATATTTCATCCGCTTCTAAAAAATAGATAAGGTTTTCAATTAAGGGTGTTTCAAAAAAATAGGCAGGTTTTCATAAATGGTAAGTTAAATATTGTAATTTTACTATTTTGCCCACAATAAGCACCACATCTCTCTCTTTTAACAAGTTAGAGCATCAACAGTTATGAACTGAGCAAAGAGCAAAACCAAAGAAAAAATACTAAGAAAAACTGATCTTCTGGTATGTGAAGCGCACCTATGAAAGAGTAAAATATGGTCAAGCGTAAGTATAATTGACGTTTGACCTTGGGCGCAGGGGTAGAAGACGTATGTTGTTTGGACAGACGTTTATCAAACGCCTGGTTTGGACGGACGTGCTATCAACACTGGATGAAAGACGTAGGCTAAATAAACGTTTTATATTAGACGTACGGTTAAACCTACGCCCAAATAATAGACGAGCATACAGAAAACACACGGTAGGGCGGACGCTAAACCCTATGCCCATTAACAGGCGTATTCAGTAGTAGACGCCCATTCTAAGCAACCCAACTGACTGGTATTAGTTACTTCCTAGAGAGTTTAATTGAAAAAAATTATGAGTAATCATCATATATATCTTTTTAATTTGTAATGATTTAACCCTAGTTTTTGCTGTTTCAAAAAGTTAATTAGACTAGTCATCATATATATCTTTTTAATATGTAATGACGAAACGAACACATCATCTTATAATTTATAAGCTTACACATACGCACACATCATCTGTAAGCTTAGACTAATCATCATTAGATACCCATTATATTTTGATCAACACAGGCGTACATATTATCTATAACGTATAAGCTTACACATACGCCCCCACCCACCCCCCCAGGCGTAGGTTTGGCCAACACCCAAGATAGGTGAACACTACCTTTACGCTTCAAGACAGGCGTACGTTAAGTGAACGTTTAGTGGGGCGGCCTCCTAAATAAACGCCCACTACAGGCGTATACTTGGTGTGTTTCAGACCATGAGACAGTCATTTCTTTTACGCCTGGCACGAGATGTACACTACGTTTACGCCTACTAGTAAACGTTCGCTTTGATAAGTGTTCAATTCACATGTTTATAGTGTCAAATCCATGCTTTTTTACCTATAGTTCTTGCATATTGCTTGTTATTATGATTATTTTCTAGTTTATGTCTTATATTAGGTGAATCATCCAAAAAGGAGCTACAAAGTGCTAAAATAGAAAGGGAAGTGAAGAACTATTGATGAAGAAGGGACAAAGACCAAGTTCAACTCATTCAAATCCAGGAATTCTTGATACCATCTTAAATAGAATACAAAGTGAATGCAAAAAGAATGAGGTCATTCTGAGTTCGGACGAAGAAGTTACGGGAAAAACAGTCAAGGTGAAGAAAGTGAAACACACAGTATTACAATCGGGAGATAACAGGGAAACCGTGCCTACCGATTATAGGTGTTTTCAGACACAGAAAATGTCCGTTTTAGGGGTCTTACAATCGTTAGATATGATGGGTATTGAGCCTACCGATTATGGCAATCCAAGAGAGACTTCTTTGACGCGTTTTGGACTTCTAAAATGAGGAAATTTGGTCCCAATGGGTTTCTTAACCCTAGAAGAGATGAGACTTGAAGGTCAAGCATTGAAGACTATAAAAGAAGACATTTAAGTGTCAAAAAAAAGAGGATACATATATTTTAGATTTATATCTACCTCTCATACTACAACTCACATTTAAAACCTAGGTTTACCCCTTCAGGGGGGAATCATTCTTCCTTGTAATATGAGTAGCTAAACTTTTGTTGATTAAGGATGAATTCAATGTTCTAAGCTTGAAGCTTTATTAGTTAATACAAGTTTGTTCAAAGTTATTATTATCATTGTTTGTTTTCACTATATCTAGGGTTTATGATTGATTTCTTAGATTGTTTGGAGTGCACGATAGATTAATCTATTGATCATTCTTTTACAAGTAGAGAGTTGAGCGATCCGTAATTGTCGATCATCTCCTACACAAGTAGAGAACGTGAGACCTTGCAGAGGGATTCTGTGGAGCAATCGTGTGTGAAGACAACACTAGCAAGTGGACCGAGAGTACTGAGTCTAACTACTAGGATCAAACCTAAATTCAAAAATCTTAAAGCGTTCGATCGAGTTACACCTTGTAAGCGTACCTCAAGGAGGCTCAGTTGGATAGGATCTGGTGACTAAGCGTACCTGTTATCCGGTGATATAAGGAGTTTTGGGGATAGCTAAGCGTACCTGCTATTCTACATTTGGTGATGAATGATTCTGATGAAAGATAGATAAATATACTAATTCAGTCAACATTTGGTAACGACGAAGGACTCCCTACTCATCTCTTTCTTTTATTATACTTTTCTTTAGTTAATTAATCTATAAAACCCCTTTTTAGTATTTATTCTAGTTTTGCTAATTTAAATAACATCTCAATTACACAGCTCTTTGTGGGAACGATCCTTACTACCGCTATATTACTAGTTAATTAGTGGGAAATATCTTGAGTAATTTGTTGCGCTTACGAAACGCATCAGGCTTATACTTGCGCTCCACCAAATTAGGGCTTGGTCCAGATTCCTGACCAAATTTGGTCCCAAACCCTAGAAAACTCGACTAAATTTGGTTATACTTCGTCCTACTGTGAATTGTTCAACGAGTATATATGGGTTTACTCCATGGTTTACTGGCGTGACTGTGGACGCTCTTAGAGCGTCCACAGTCACGCGAGTATAATACGGACCAAGCCCAAATTTGCTCTTTGATCATCCCAAAACCAATCACAGTGGGACGACTATATCTGGTTATAGTCGAGTTTTTCTAGGGTTTAGGACCAAATTTGGTCTGAAATCCGGACCAAATCCAAATTTGGTCGAGCGTCAAGCGTATGTATAGGGGAATGTTTGATAGAAAGCGCAAATGAAAATGAACGTCAGAAAATCAGGCAGACATTTAGAGTACCGCCCGTGTAGCATAGCCAGGCGGATATTTAGAGTACCGCCGTGTACTAGCATAAACCAGGCGGGCATTTATGCTAACGTCTGTTATTTGGTATACTCTTCCACCGTTGCGTTTCTCATGGAGTATAACCAAAAAAATTGATGTTTGATCTTTGGTTTTGTTATTTGGGCAGCTCGACTGTGGACACTCTTAGGGAACCATTTCTCTCTCCTGTTTTTTCCTTTAAAATATCAAGGGGACCACTTTTTTTCTTAAGGATAAATTAGGAAAAAACATAAAAAAAAAGAGTTCAAATGATTGGTTTTTTTTTTTTTTTTTGCAAAACCAAGCAAACCTATTTTTTAGAAACGGAGGGGGTAAAATTTAATAAATAATTAACGATTTGTTTAAGCTAACCAATAACATTAATTTGCTTTGTACATATTTTTAAAGGAGTACTAGATTGGTGCCCGTACTAGGTAGCGGGCATAGTTGCTCGCACCTTTTTGAATCTGTTACATTTGAAAATTACTCGTATCTTTTTGTAATACCCTCTAACCAAGCTCTTATGATTTTGTTATGAGGAATTCTACAATTTTCCAAAACTAACCTCACCGAATATAGTTTTTTGGTAAGAGATTGAGTCTAAGTTCAGAAAGAATGTTTTAAGATTAATTTTATCTCGTATAAATAAAAAGTATATTTAAAATAAAACAAATAACGATGATGAAATTGATAGTTATCCGTACCCGTATGTGTTGGATTCACCTCTTTTACAAAGTTTAGTTAGTTAGAAATCACAATGAATATACATATTTAGTTTTTTGTATATTATTTAAGAATATAAATTTAACGGTAGCCATTTATTAAAGATGATTAAACGTAGATCGTCGATTTGCGGTGTTGTCCACCCACTGTAGGTGACGTTGACCCGGTACAATTAAGTATTGGGTGTAAACGAAGTGTAATAATTTTAAAACAAAATAGCAAATAGGAGAGTGAATTTCTTTAACCCCTAAATATTTGTACCAATCAAATTATACCAAGTGTCTTTAAAAAACTTGCGTTTCACAAAAGCCACAAAAGATTTATTTCGACCAATAAAAATTCAACATGAAAACTTTATTTATCTAGCCTTTAAGTCTTTAGACTTGTACATATTTTTAATGGAGTCTGCACAAAATTAACTATATTCTATGTGCTTGAGTTCAGATGGTATTGTAAATACATTTAACAAACTTTAAAAAAAAAATGTATAAATAATATAGTTGTAACCACGCTAGTGATAATTGTGTATCATCACTGTACGAGGAATGCATTACTCATTGTACGAGGCCTGTTCTCAAAGGAAATCATATGGATGTTTATCTGAGCAATTAAAATGAACTTATTAACTTTTACTCAATTACTAAAAACAACCGTTTAATGAGTTTAAAATTTGTCAACATCAAACTTTTTATTGGTCTAAAAAGAGCTCTTTCTGGGTTTGCCAAAAGAAAAGAAAGAAAAGTTGGTTGGCCTAATATATTCTATTAGGACTTGTACTTATTGATCAATAAATCTAATTCCTTGGATTTTGGGTAGGTTACAACCAAGATCTGTATCCATAACTATCCTCTTGTACATGCACAACTAATTTATCAGTAAGCGCAAGCGATTCCACTTATGCTATTCAATTGATCACTTGGCTAAAGGTAGTGCAGCAAAGGTGTGTGGATCTGGCAACCACTTAAAGATATTAAGCATTTAAAGTTTTGAGTTAGTTCCTTTACCTGTTGGCCGTATAATAATAATAATAATAATAATAATAATAATAATAAAATAATTTGGCAAACTCGTATGATACTAAATTAGTATACAAATTACGCTCTTATTAGCCATAATTATAAATTAACGATGGAATAAAAGGCCGGACCAGATGTCCCAAAACCCTTCTTGTCTTGTTTGAACCGAAAAGGAAAACCCTAGATTTTCTTCGCCTTCTCTCGTGTCCCTTGTTCAATTGACAGAATCCCACCCAAAAATATGAAGAGCAGATGTATTTGTATTGATAATGAGAATTACTGATCCAGATAGTTCAATTGTCTTCAATGGATGAAGATATAATAGTATGTGAAATACTAAGCAGACTCCCTGTGAAGTCACTTATGTGGTTTAAATCTGTATGTAAACACTGGTGTTGCTTAATCAAACAAGATCCACACTTTATTGATTTACATTTTTCTCGATCTAAAACACGTCAATGTCTTTTCATCGTTCAATTACAACAAAGTATAGTAGCAGGAGGAGCAGGAGGAGACATTGTATGCCGAGGACGTCAAGCGCAATTCCTGGCAGCTCAGTTATCGCCGGGGGAACGAGGACAAGGTACAGTAACATCAACGATTCTGAGTATGAGTAAAACCAATCTGTTTAGTTACAGTAGTATTGTTGGAATTGTAAACGGGTTGATCTGTTTTGCTGATCATAACGAGCATGCTGTTTGTGTATACAATATTAGCACGAGAGATCAAATTACACCTTGGATTAAGTCAGCTTTGTTAACAGAAGAGAAATTAATCGTTGAATTTGGTGGTTCTTGTGTTTATAAATTTGGTTTTGATCCGGTCGGTAAGGATTATAAAGTGATAGGTAAGTGGAAAATAGGGGATGATTTTGAAATTTGGGGGGTCTTGACTGTTGGCCAAGATACATGGAGAAAGATTGATGAGGTACCGCCTTGTTACATTGGACCAAGTGCACCTTCTGTTTGTGTGAATGGTTTTATCTATTGGTTCCCCAATAGGTATACTGGTGACGATGGGTTTATAGTTGCATTTGAAATTGGGTGTGAAAAGTTCAGAACGATTCGAATCCCTAATTTCATCCTTCGTCCGCGCTCAGATTATGATGGTGATGAAATTAATGTTCGTCTATTACAAGTGAATGGTAGTGTTGCTATATTACGTAGAATGAGTGACTGCGATATCAAGCTGTGGATATATGGGAACATTGACAAGGAGAGTAGTAAAGCTATCACTATAGATACCGGTGATAAGAATTGGACTGAAAATACAATCACATTGCCTGTGGTTTGTTGGGATCGTAATCGGTTTCTTTATTTTGATACTGTCAGTGGGACAGACCAAATAATCTTTGAAATCCATCAAAAGAACTCTGATGCACTTCCAGATTCATTGTATTTTTATTCTTATGAATTGAAGAGTAAGAATTTCAAGGAGATTAAAATCAGTGGGATCCCCTCATCAGTTCCTGTTCGTGACACCAAAGCTAAACTATGTAGATCTTTCAGTGAAAGCCTTTATTCCTTTTCAGCCGCAGAAAAGAAGCAATGTGTATTTTAGTAAGATCTCTAATTTTGTTTATTGATATGCGTTGGTAAGGAAGCATTTTGAACTGGCTTATTGTTAGAAGGCTATTTAAGATCTCTGTATAGTTTTCTTTTACCTGTTATATTGATTTCTTACTGGTTCTGGAAATAGAGAGCATATTTTGGCCTTTTCATCTGTCCTTATTTTTGTCTCAGTGTTAGTTGCATACTACGTAGTAATTATACTTTTCTATAAAGTATTGATGTATACATACTTTGTGTGTACCATTATTCTTATGATTGAGAGAAATGGACTCTCACGGTGATGGAAATCAGTATCAGTGTGATCTATTCCCCAGATGGAATTGATCGGCGTCCTGCTGATATATTTCTCTGAAAACCTCTTCCTTTGCAGAATCAGATGGAAATACCACAGTGAACTTCCTTTGTTTGGTCTTTGTGTGTGTATTCTTAGAACCCTCTCTCTGTATGCCCTAGGATGATCTGCAGCAGGAGAAATCAGATAGTCGTTAATCCATCCACAAGATGTGGAAATTGTCAGAGAAAACCTATCCAGGTAATTGGTTACTTGGGGCATTTTAAGATTTATGGCCGTATGAAATATGAATGATGTTACACTCTTGGAACTTATATGGATTAACAGTGTCACTAGTTTAATCAACATGCTTGGAATTTAGAGTAATATTAACATGAGAATCTAAAGTTCTATATGTGACCCGTTTAAGTGGAATCAACTGTACAATATATCTTGTAGAAAATCAGCAGATGAATTGTAGCAAAAACTGTGTACAGAGAAACTTCTAAGCTGTAAGCTATGTTATGAAGATGTCGAATAAAAAACGGTTGTTTGCACTGTTGCATCAGTTTTGTATTTATATTCTCTAGTGTGTAATTTGACAGCTAGACTTGACAATTGCCAGGAATCTTTTGTCTAAACTCACTTGCTCTCCCGGAGAGTAGATCTACCCCCCCTCCGCCATTGGAAAACTAGGAAAATTGATCATTGCTAACT
>JAJJMC010017017.1:0-44181 GCA_023531435.1 Papaver californicum
GGACAAACGCCCCTATTAAGACAAGATATATATTTTTTAAAAATATTAAATTCGTAAAGGAAATAATTCAAAAGTATTTTCTCCAAAAAGATAAGTCTTAGTTGACCCACACCCACACCTGAGCCCAAGCCCGGCCCGCCCGGACGGACGGCGACGTACGTGCTTCGGTGCGAAGCACCGTGGGTGTGTGAAATGTGTGATTGCACCAACTAGCCCATTGCCTAAGTCCTCTCCCCCATAAAAAAGTGTGTTGACCCAAAAGGCCACTCTTAGATGCAATTTTCTTGGTATATGAGAGGCAACATCTTTAGTTTCTCCTTTGTGGGACTAAAGGTTTCATTCACAATTAGTGAAAATGAGCTAGTGTCCTTATTGACCCTTAAGTCCTAAGATCCATTCATACCAAGACCAAAAAATAAAACATTAAAAAATCATTTTCTCCAACAATCCCCACATGAATGAAAAACTGATAAAAAATATCAGAAATCAGAAAGCGAGAAATGTTACTATAGGCAAGAGGTGTCCATTAGGTCTTGAACCTTTTCTTAGTAAGAAACTACCAGAACTACTTATAGACAGTGAACGCGATGTTTTGAACTGCTATCGTATGGTGTAGTTCATCAATAACTTCCATGCGTCATATCTCTCTAGGTGGTGTCAAGTCGTGCCGGTGTGTCTATTTTGGCCCTGGACGTATCCCGTTTCTCAGAATGCTCTATAGAATCAGCTTCATTCTCATAAGAAGCGGCCCACTTCCACATTCAGATATGTGAGTTCCATCAAGAGTGTTTACTGCTACATCCCACTTCAATCTTAAATTGAAACTATAAAACTCATTAAGACTTAATAAAAAGTCATCCTTCACATGCAGTTACACTATCACGTCTACACCGTAGGGAAGGAACAAAGAACGAAATTCTCTGATAGGGTTTCTTTTACCACCACAAGTTAGTTGTCTCATTCAAAACCTTGATCTTTGGATCTCCAGTCAGCAAGGTTGAGTATCCTTAATGGAAAGTTTATTTAATGAGTTTAAGCCCCACCCCCTCGATGTCTTACTAACTATCTCCTTGGACAAACCTTTCGTCAAAGGGTCCGCGATATTCTCCTTAGACCTTACAAAGTCAACATAAATAACGTCAATTGAGATTAGTTGTTTCATGAAATTATGTCTTCTACGGATATGTATAGACTTCCCATTATAGTTGCTGTTTTTAGCATTAGCTATTGCAGCTTGACTATCACAATGTATAAATATAACTGGCACAGGCCTATGCCATAGAGGAATGTCTTCCACAAAGCATCTTAGCCAAGCGACTTCCTTTCCTGCTTTATCTAACGCAATAAACTCCGATTCCTCAGTGGATTGAGCTATACATGTCTGTTTGGAACTCTTCCAAGATACAAACCCGCAAGCTAGAGTGAAAACATATCCACTCATAGACTTAGACTCCCCTGAGTCCGATATCCAGTTTGCGTCACAAAATCCCCCAAGGACCGCAGGGTATCTCTCATAATTTAAACAAAAGTTTAAAGTGTACCTTAAATACCTTAACACTCTAATAAGTGCACCCCTTGTTCTCGTACAGTTCATTAAATACATTAGACTTCCTATGACACGTGAATATTCAAGTTGTGAAACTCCACTACCCTTGTTCTTCTTGAGTCTACAGCAAGGATCATACGGAGTACAAGCAGGTTTACTATCAAACTGGTTATATTTTCTAAGTACAAATTCAACATAATGAGATTGACTAAGACTATATCCATTAGAGTCTCTTCTAATTTTCATCCCTAAGATTACATCAGCGGGGCCCAAGTCTTTCATGTTAAAGTTCTCATTTAGCATGTTCTTAGTGGAGTTAATTACATCCATGTTTATACCAAGTATAAGCATATCATCAACATACAAGCATACAATCACACAGGCATCATTCACAAGTTTAGTATAAACACACTTGCCAGATTCGTTGATTTTAAAACCACTAGAAATCATTACATGATCAAATTTTTCATGCCACTGTTAGGTGCTTGTTTCAAACCATACAAAGATTTTTTCAGTTTAAAAACTTTGTTTTCACAACCTTTTACTACAAAGCCCTCAGCTGGTCCATGTAAATTTCTTCATCTAATTCACCGTTTAGAAAAACTGTTTTTACATCCATTTGATGTATCTCTAAGTTATGAATGACATCAATAGCAATTAACATCCTAATGGAAGTAATTCTCGTAACAGGTGAATAAGTATCAAAGAAAGCTACACATTCTTTATGTTTATAGCCTTTAGCTACTAACCTTGCTTTGTATTTTTCCACAGTCCCATCTACCTTACGTTTCCTTTTGAAGATCCATTTACAACCTATGGGTTTACATCCTAAAGGTAAGTCTACAATCTCCCACATACCGTTCTGTATGATGGAATTCATTTCACTAATGGTAAATTCTTCCACCATGGAACTTCAGAAGAAGTTATTTGTTATACCCGTATTTTTTCTCGGATTTAACTAAATCCGATGTGTGTCCTAAATGGGTTATCCCTTAGTAGAATTAATATGCATAACTAGTAGATGTGTTTGAAACCAAATTTAAGCATGTCTGACATATGGCTAGACAAGAATAACCAGGGACGCTTCTATCATTTCCATACCAGAGTGATAAAAACAAAGAAAACCACCGTCTCTTCTCACATTTATCTTTCGATGAACGTAGAGAGAAACATGGAGAGAATGGATTTTAGAGAGGGGTTTTAGTGTTGTTATTGGGGAGGTTATATTGATAAGATGGAGACGAAATACATGAGAGAAGAGGGTAATGGATTCTTACAGGAAATGATCGGCAGTAAGAGAGAGGAGGTTGATGATGCTGGTTGTTCCATAAATGTGAGAGGGAATTCTTCTTCCGTTTTTTCTATTTGTAAGTTGTTTGAAGTAATAATTTCCTCTCTTAACTGAACATGGTGATTAATATCAATTGATGGGTTTGTACTATCACACTCGATGCATGTTTTGATCTGGTTTTCTTTTGTTATAAATTTGTTCTTATATTGAAGTTGTTATAAGCACAGTAAAATTAGGGTTCGCTCCAATTTAGTGTTTACAAAGAATTGGATGTTAAACTTCAATTTAAAATGATGTATTAATGCATGGGTTAGCTTTAATTTGTGTCAACTTCAGAATTATCAATTTAAACTGTGTAAATTTACATGTTAGGGATCTTTGTGTTGAAATTTGGGGGTTTCCCCAAAACTGTTCCTAATGTCAAATGCATGATTAATACTTGAATGGGTTTGCACTAATCATGTACTTAGATCTCGATTTGGTGGAGGTGCTTTTGATGCTATTGGTGAATTACTTATCAATTCTTGTTGTGTTGATAATGATTCTGAAGGTGTTCGGTCCAATTTAACTGCATTTCAAAGTGTTGCTGGTTCTTGCATACTTAAGGTATATATATATGTTCTTGTCAATTTAAATTTCCAAATGTTGTACTCAATTACTATGTGAACTTGGACTGTGCACTGTGTACTAAATTGTGCTTCGATGTAGATTAATCTTGCTCATTTTCTGTGAGCTTAAGTGTAGTGCATATTTACAATGATTTATGCGTAATATCCTTACCATCCCTTTTTGGATTTATGCTCAAGTAATACTAAGTTGTATCGCTCTCCCGAACACGGACTAAACTAGCGTTACTATATGCACTGCATGAGCAAGGATGGTGTTTCCATGAGTGAGCTAATTTATTAATACTGTTTGGTTAATTGGAGAGGGTGGATTTGAAATGACCATCTACGGTTTTGAGGTAAATTAATGTCGTCAACTAAGCGTTAGTCTGTATTTCCTTTCAATGCAGCTAGTCTATGGATGATCGTAATAGATTATGAATTTGGACGTCATTAATGGTATTTGTGGATTGATAGTACTTGTATATGTAAAGCTACATAAGGTGGTAGTGTAGTCCATTGAATGGTATAATGACTAAGCTAGTCATATAATGGAAATTATGTGCCTTATACTTATTTGTGTGTGTAGACTTTTTATATCAGACATTTTACTTGTTAATTTTAGAAAGATCTAACTTTGATTACAAATATGGTAAGCTTGGAACTGTATGGGTTCTTGAATGGTACTGTGTACTACATGTTGTTAATTAATCCTTGGTATGGATGTTGACCTTTAAATGATGTATTATAAACTCATTTCTAACCAAAATTTGGTCATCTTTTAACATAACTAATAGACGGGGTGACCCGGCTACTATGAGTCTATGACCCAAGGCTGGTGCGGTTCAAGGTCCTGCATATGGACATGCACTTGTTTTTCGTCATGTGCACAAGTTTGTGTATTTTCCAACCAAGATTAAATACTGTGTAAGTTATTTTGAATTTATTTGCTAACAAAATCCAATCAATTATAATTTTGTTTAATATGGGGGGCGTATGACCTGTGGGGAATAATTTTCTTACCATATATTCTCTTCTGCAGCATTATATGTGTTAAACGGTGACATTATTTTTACCCGTTTTCTTCCAGTCAACATTCGATGCACACATAAAATTTTGATTAACTAGAAAATTGATTTTCCTTAATTGCTGCACTGATTTCACTCCCTATCTTTGCCTATAAACTGAAATTGAATTCTCCTTTCCAAATTATTTTTAAAAGAGGCTACTATCCCGTCTTCTTTTCCCCTCTTTTTGCTTTTCTTGTGCTTTTGTATGTTTATTTCATTCCTTCATATCTTGTTATTGAGTTCGTATGAGTGGGTGACTTGTATTTTGTTTATAGAAGTCATAACAGGAAGTTCTATCCTGGACAAATCTCCGTTGTAGGGGTATAGCATCTCTTATTCTTGAGGAGTACCCGTGGACTATTGTGTTAAAGACAATTTACTGGGTAGGTGACTCTGTCCTTTATGTGCAAACCAGTATTTCAATCAGAACTTTTATTTAACGTGAACATTATTTGTTTAAGTATTTTATTGTTGCAGATACTTTTGTGGAGTCTCTTTACATAATCTAGAGCTAGGGAGTTAATTGATCTCCCCAACTCAGTGGAGCATATTATGTTACCTATCTTAGGTAGTATAAATCCCCAGGAAACATAGTAATATTCACTTTGGTATTTCAAAATCATTTTACATTACAAATATTCAGATGAGATGTTTCACATATCTATCAATCCTAGTAAATTTCAAAACATTATCTACCAGAACAATAACTTATCAAACGAAATGTAGAGAACCCAATTAATTGCATTTTGCTAGTTATTATTTCATTATGCTACACCAATATACCTATATAGAACATCCAAAATGTGCATCTCATTTGCAATAGGAAGAATAAACAATAAAAAGCCTTTCAGCAGTTGAATCCGCATTGTTTAACATCATGACCCTTGGTCTTTACTATGAATGGATCGATTCGAACCCAAAGCACGGAGAATATTGAAACCAATAGCACAGACCATATGACAACAATTGTCGGCGTCCTGTTTTGTCTTCTCATGAGACCCTTTAGGAAGGGATATAAATAGACGATGACCCAAAAAGAAAAAAATAATTTTCCAAAGAGAGGACCCCATGATTGATATCCATTGTTGATAACATCAGATATGCCTGCAACTACTCCAACAAGGTTAATGATCAAAAGAGTGGTTGGAGGGATGAGAAGATAGTCCATTTGAATACATAAAGTTCTGCGAAATCTCCATCCTCGGAATCCTTAGACATGACCGTGAAGTTGGTATCTATTCCAGCTAAGACTTTAAGTAGTCCTTGCACCACTACGAAAAAATATGTTGAAACACCACCAATGACCCAAAACTGTTCATTTCTCGACCACCAATCATTGTTGGAGATTTAGATTTGCATGGCGTGACGGTGACTTAGTGATTTTACGAAAATATGATGTTTCGACTTAGTGCATCCATGCGCAGCTTGTTATACGTTATGACCGATCAATATTATTAAATTAGAGTTTGAATATTGATGTAAAGTCACTCTAAATGTTCAATCAAGGAATATAAATAGGAATTAAGTTGCTTTATACTAGTAGGCAATCTATCTATGAGCATTGACATTCACTCAGGAACAAAGAGGTGTTCTATATGCTTATTTCTTATAGTCAGAAATCATCTGGGAAAGAATTGCGATCAACACCAATGATATTATGATGACAATGTTGTTTTATACTAGTGATTAATTCATCTAGGAGCTTCCCTATCATTGTAGAAGAGTAAACATTGATTTGTACAGTACCAATGTTGTTTATGGAATATTGAGAGCTCATCCTGGTGAGGTTCTAATATCATATGTATATTTTAGAGAGAGTACAGGATCAGTACGAGATGCCTGTACTGAGCGTTCTATATTTCAATTCTCTTGAGGAATATAAAATGTGCTTTTGATGCCAGGTCAGTAGCATATACAGAGTTTTGTTGTTTCTTTAATATCCTTTTACCAAACATCAGTCCTTGCTGAACCATCAAAATCAGTTGATGCAAATTTTTCGGTGAATTTTTTAGCATCACTTTCAATGACCATATGCGTTGGATTGAGTTTTACACTTTTCTCCAAACCAATCCTTATCTTGCAAGCTCCCCTTCTTCTTCAACAAAATGAGAGATGGGTAGTGCAGCAGAAAAATTGATTTTCCTCAAATGATCATAAATTATACATTCAATGGATTCATCAGGAGTTCTAGGCATCCAATATGAACTTATGGAAATCCAACCAATTAGTGGTGGTTCCCATGAGGTTTGAAGAGAAGGATTGAGGACATGACGAGAGTGAACGAACATCAATAAAATAATTGGAGTAAATTATAAACACACATTCATTGATCTTCTTAACACCACAATAGTAAATTCGCGTTCCAAAGCAAATATCACTTAGTTTCTATTATACCAAATCGACCACAAAATCACAATAATAGTTGTAAAAGAATAAGAGGTATTGTTCTGAAAAAATTGACATGTAACTAACCAAAATAACCAATTATGGATAGAGAAATCTGGAAGAGTTAGTTCTAACATTAATAATACTAATGAACCAGATTTTAGTAACTACATGACAAGTAACTAAGGCATGCACGAGAATTTCTTCCGGATTCAAACAAAGGGGACATGTGCTAGAGTCAATATGAATACTCAGGTTAATATAGTCTTTTGCATGTATAACATTGTTAATACATCTCCAAATTAAAAAATGGATTATAGCTAGAAGATTAGATGTCCATATGAGACTCCAAAAACACTACATATGTTGGGGTTTAATTCCTCTATGACAATTATAAGCATATTTTGAAGAAAATTTGCAATCTTTGGTATGACCCCAAATCCCCTATCAAGAATAGATATATGGTTCTATGGGATTGAAATAACCTTCTTATAAGAAATTGGTCAAAATGTTGTATAACTTAATTGGACAAGAGTCCGGGAATTAAAGTGATGTCTTTTTAATGTTGTATTTAGCACTGCCAGATTGGATTTTGCCTTTTTGTTAGTAGTGTTAAGGAGTTCCTCATGGGTAATACAATCTACTAAGTAATACTCCCTCCGTCTCATAAAAAGCGAGTATTTTTATTTTTATTTTTGTCTCAAAATAAATGATCATTTACATTTTCATATACTATTTTTCTAGACAAATCTTTACTAATAACTATTTTTGTTAAAAATTTCTCTAAAATATATAAAAAAATGGTAATCATGTTTAAATGTGTAAAAAATTTCTAATAGTATAACATTTACAGTTATCCATTTTAGGTTGTAAAATATGTTTACCCAAAGTTTTAACACAAAACAGTATATAAATAAAAATACTAAAAAATAATTTTCCTATATATTTTTATTAAATATTATACAAATATCAAAAGACTCATTTTTCGTGAGATAAAAAGAGTGTGCAGTCTCTTTTCTCGCAAATGAATCATATGATCCAAGGTGGAGGCATATCTCCTCAACGGCTAAAGCAGTACTTTGCAGCCTCGGTAAACCCATGCACTATTTCCTTTCTTCTCCTTCGCAATAAACTGAATTTGAATACTCCGCCAAATTTTAAGGACAAAATCAGGTTCAGTTTTACCGCCAAATTCAAATTTCATTTCTTTCCCATCTTTCTTTAAAAACTGATGATTTGCAGAAAAATCCCCTCATCGGTAACTCAATCATCAAATAAACATGATTTTTTCTTAAATTTGATTTCGAAATCTACAACTACTGAACATCTTAATCAAACCCATACTCAAATTATTCGCAATGGTTTCAGTGACGACCTTATAATAATAACAAAACTAACTCAAAAGCTCTCAGATTTTGGTTTAATCAATCAGGCTTACAATCTCTTCTCTTCAATTTCCAAACCTGACATCTTCCTCTTTAATGTAATTATTCTTGTTTCTCTCACAATAATTCTCATCATCACTCTTCTTCTTTCTCTCTCTACTCTCACCTTCGCAAGAAAACCTCTCTGAAACCAGATAATTTTACCTACGCGCCTGTAATATCTTCGTCGTCTTTTTTGGAATCTCCTGAAACTGGTTACGGAATTCACTGCCACTCTATAATTGATGGGTTTCAATCAGATCCTTTTGTGGGTTTTTCTGTTACTGATTTTTATCTCAAATTTAATCAAGTTCAGAATGCACGATTAGCATTCGATAAAATTACTAACCCAGATACGGTTTCTTGGAACACTTTGATATCTGGGTTATTTAGGAATTGTTGTTTTAGTGAATCAATTAAGGTTTTTGAGGATATGCTTTTGAGTGGTACCCGTCTCGAGTCTACTACTTTAGCTGCTGTACTTCCTGCAGCAGCTGAATTGCAAGACATGAGAACAGGGAAGTATGTACATTGTATTGCGATAAAGACAGGATTTTTTACCCATGTTTACGTTCTAACTGGTTTAGTTTCATTGTATTCTAGATGTGGGGATATTTTAACTGCTAAGTTCGTGTTTGAACAGATTAATAAACCAGATTTGGTTTCTTGGAATGCTATCATTTCTGGGTACTCTTGTAATGGTGAGGTTCGGTTTTCAGTGAAGTTATTCAAGGATTTCATTGGTTCTGGATTGAAAGCTGATTCTAGTACCATTCTGGGTTTTCTTCATGTATTCTCTCCATCTGGGCATCTTTGTTTATCTAAATCTATTCATGGATTGTCTATCAAATTTCGAGTCAATTCAAATTCTTCAGTTTCTACTGCTTTAATTACTGTATATAGTAGACTAAATGAGATTGGATCTGCGAGGATACTTTTTGACGAAGCTCCAAATAAAAGCTTGGCAACTTGGAACTCAATGATATCTGGGAGTGGGAACACTCAAAATGGTTTCACAGATTCTGCCATCATCTTTTCAAACAGATGCAGATATTGGAAATTCGGCCAAATCCAGTAACACTGACCAGTATTCTCTCTGCCTGTGCTCAAGTTGGAGCTCTTACTCTTGGAAAATGGATTCATGAGTTAGTGATCAAAGAGGAGTTTCAGCAAAATGCATGTTGAACCAGGTTCAAGTATTTAGGGTGCATTATTAAGTGCTTGTATGACTCATAATAATAAAACCCTGGCTAAAATTGCTTCTGATAAACTGTTTGAATTGGATCCAGAAAATATAGGGCATCTTGTTCTTCTCTCCAATATATACTCGACTGATCGAAGCTACCAAGAAGCTGCAAAAGTACGAGAGATTGCAAGAAGAAAAAACTTTAAAAAGATACCCGGTTGCACATTAATTGAGGTTGGTGGGACGATACATGTTTTTACGTCAGGTGATAGATCTCCTACGCATTTGCAAGAAATATATCCAAAAATTGGAGTTAACCTCGAAAATGAGGGAACTTGGATTTCAGACAGAGACAGATATGGCATTATATGATGTTGAAGAGGAAGAGAAAGAAAATATGCTGAAGGTTCATAGTGAAAGTTAGCTATTCCATTTGGACTTATTAGTTCTGTACCGGGGACAAAGATTAGGATCATTAAGAATCTTATTTGTTTAGATTGTCATAATGCGACAGAATTCATATCGCAGATTACAAATAGAATGATTGTAGTTAGAGATGCTAACAGATTCCATCACCCAATTACACAGAGTGGTAATAAAGTTCTGCAACCAAGGAATTAATTATTTTCTGTGCGAATCTCAGGTTTTCTGCAATGTTTTTTACTTCTTGCTGTTGCTAAGAATCAATACCTGCAAGGAGGAAGAATTGTCTCCAAACGCAGACAGCTTATTAGTTTAGTGCGTAGACGATTCATTGATGGATATCATCTTAATCTGTAGTAAAAAATTGGGTAGATTGAGACATTATTTTTTATCAAAGCGTACACTAATACAGTTTCAAAATCTTGTGTTTTGTAGTATACTCTAGCAACTTGGTGTTCAAGAGATAGATTGGATGGAAATGCCATTGTGGATATCCTTCAAGTTATGTTTTCAGCTGAAATGTTATGGTCCAATTGTGAAGGGAGAGACAGCTGTATATCTCTTCAAGCCAAAAAATTGTTACGCTGAAAGTTGTGACTGTTTATATTTGAACTTAACTGTGCTTTGTGTGTACAGATTGGTAACAGAGGGGGAAAAAACCTGTTAATATTTGAACTTTATTGTGCTTTCTTTCGAAACAGAGAGGGAAACCAGGCAACGGACGATCTGGTAAATCATGCGACGGACAGAAATCAGATAGGATCTCTATCTGACTACTATGTGGGATCTTACTGTACCATTTTTCTTAAAGCAAATCGTATTAGTTGACTCCGTAGGTACTATGTTCCCCTGTACGCTCCACTCTAGTTTTATCCAAAAAACCCAACCATAATTTATCTCTCTTTCATAAACCTATCATTAAGATGGTATATATATATAGTCCATAATATAAATTTTATGTTAAAAATAGTAAGTTTTAAAGCGAATTTATATTTTAAATTTTCTACATGACTAAACTAACATTTATGTTTCACGTATTAATTGCTAACAAAATTATTAGCAAATTTTGGCTTAGTTTGTGGGCGGTCGTTGCTTTTTTTTTCTTTTTCTTTTAGTTCTGGAACTTCAACCAACATCATGGTAATCATTATTGTTAGATCTCGGATTTAAGATATCTTTGTGTGTTATTTTTGAAGATCGAAATTTAATTTTATTACGAAAGTTTTACGAATCTGGGAAAAGTTTTACCACGGCTGTGTCTTTCATTGCAATAGTTTCTAGAAAATTTGAACATGTGAATCCCCAGATATGTGTGTTTGATGTAGTCAAATTTTCTATAGTTGTTTTTCCAGCGCATAGTTGGCAAGTCCATCAGCCGCCTGGCTGGCTTCTCTTAGGGTGTGTGTTAGTTTCGCCTGTGGTATGTCCTTCATAAGATCTTGGATTTCTTGTAGTAGCTTTTGTATGGGCCAAGGTTTTGGATCGTCCTTTATTGTCAGTTTTTTCATTGTCCGGGAGTCTATTTCGAACCAAACCCTAGTCCATTGATGTTGTGTGACCACTCACTTTTGTTTCCCATAGTAGTCCTCAAGCTTCCTCTACAAGTGCAGTTGTTATACCAAGTAGTAGCTAGTGCTTTAAGTACTTTACCTTGTGATTGAGGCGTTCCGCTCATGGTATAAGCTCTGGTGAAGAGATGCGAAGCGAACGGGACTGCACACACTTGAGAACGATGTTCTGCGGGTTAGGATTCCTACAAATTAATCCTGCACCAGCCGGTCCTGGATTTCTCTTTGCTGCTCCGTCTGAGTTGATTTTGATCCAGTCATCTTGTGGTACAATCCATCCCATTTGTATGATTCCATATCTGGTTGGTATATTTGGTGCTCGACTGGTGGAGCCTGCTCCGGAAGGTAGGGTGGGAGATGGTGTTGGGCCCATTGATATTCTTCATGCATTAACAGTATGATAGGGCTTATTTGGTGTGGTGTATGATTGGTGTGTCTGTAAACCTTGGAGTTTCTTGCTAACTAGATATGCCAAATAGTAAAAACTAAAAAATGCCTTTGTTTCTGCCGGACTTTGTTGTCAAGCAAATGTTGGATGCAGGTTGGGGTTGCCAATGTGTGATGGTTGTTTGCTTTTGGGGTCCGGTGATGGATGTGTTGGAATTGGTTGTGAGTGTTGATGGTGGGTATATGGGAAGTTGGTGGTATATTGATATTAATATGATGTGGTGTTCTTTGGGTAGAGCTTTGGAGGTTGTTGAGGTGGTTGATGATGATATTCCAGACTGTAGCAGAATTAGTGCATTGAAACAACATATGGTTTGTTGTTTCATCTTGAGTGTTACAAAAAGGACATGACTTGGATGGGGAGACGTTGAGACGGTGTAGAGTGGTGAAGATTGGAAGATCTTCATGAGCGACTTTCCACAAGAAAAGTCTGATTTTTGATGGACATCGAAGACTCCATATGGTGTTGAAGTTTATGGGTGCTATTTGGGATTGTGGTTATGAGGTGGATGGTGGATTGGGGATGTGATGAATTGGGAGTAACATGTTCTTGATGTGTATATACCTGTCTTGGAGAGATGACAAATATAAGAATTTGGGGTTTGGTTTTTGGGGAGGTGAATGTTGGTTATCTGGTTTGCAATGTCTTTAGGAAAGTTGTTGAATAGTAGGTCAAGTGTGTGTTGTTGTTTTGATGAAGTCAGCCACCGTGGAGAGGGGGGGACAATAAGTGGGTATGGGTATGTTAGGTAGTTGAGTATCCAGTTGGCTGTGATTAAAGTATCTTGACTATTTCCAATCTGGACAAAACAATTTTTGTGTAACAGACAAGAAATGTTAGATAAATCTTTCCAATGATGACTTATAGATGGTGATGGTTTGGGAATTGACGGAAAAATGGATTTTAGGTGGAGATATTTCGCCTTGCAAATTTGTGTGCAAATGAAGGATTGATGTGCGTGAAGCTGCCAAACCCTCTTGAGTAGCAATGTTGTTTTGTGTAGTTTTCTTTTACTTACACCCAAACCTCCTTCCTTTCTTGATCTAGTGAATTTTACCCATCCAATGGGATGTAGTTTTTTTTTTCCTCTTTGTCATATCCCCAACAAAAATTCCTGGTGATTTGGTCTATATGGTGGTGCACATGACTGAGAAGCATTTGTGTTTGTATTAAGTGATTGGATGTAGGTGTGAGAGAGGTGTTTATAAGAAATTTTTTCAAAAAAAAATTCATTCTTTTGTTAAACAAATTTTTTATTTTTTTATTTTTTTCTATTATCATCTTCATCTTCAATAATATAGCGTTTGGAAAGAATTTCCAGGAGTTATTTTTGATAATATGCATAACCATAAAAAATCATCACTTGAAAAAAAAAAATCTTTCTTTTTTAGGGTTTTTATTGGCAGTGTACATGTGTTAGTTGTGATTATCAATAATCGTAATTGAGGTGATATTTACAATTATTGCAACTAGTAATAATTGTGATTTTCACTAGAAGTAACTAGTAGAAGTTAGAAATTTTAATTATTACCAGCCATTAACTTGTGAAAACCGTAATAATCACACGTCAATGAAAATTAGAATTTCACTAGTCGGTGAAAACTTGAATTTTCTCAAATCACCTAATGATAATTTGATTTTTTTTTAATTAGTCTAAGATAGATTTTTTTGGGGAATTATTTTATGAGAGTTTTTTAGGAAGTAATATTAGGGAGTTATTTTATTTGAATATTTTTAGAATTAGTTTTATCACATCTTCTCGTAACAAAAATTAAAATATAATTAGTTTCCTTGTTGAGGTAAAAAGTGATTGAACTTGAATTTTTTGAGGAATTAGTCTAAAGTAGTTTTCTTAGGGAGTTATTTTAAGAGAAGTTTTTTTAGAGTAATTTTAGGGACATCTTTTATTTGAGTTTATTAGGAATTTGTTTTTCAAGTTTTTTTTTTACTTAATTAGTTTCCTTATTGAGGTAAAATGATATTTTTGTAATCAAATATTATTGTAACTAATTATGGGTTCCTATATATGAATCTTAATGTTGGGACTTAGATACACGAAAAAAAATAATTTGGCTATAATAATTTCCCCCTTTTTAAATATAGTTTATGCTTCAAGACAAAAAAAAACAAATTTGTGCTTTGTGTACTTTGTACAGATTGATAACTAGGGAGAGAATAAAAAGGATGGAATAAGACTCACACCAAAGCTACACTGTGTAACACTTTAGATACAATCCACATAAGAATATATGGTTTTTGCACAAAAGTAAACTCTAAATTAATTTGTTGAATAAATTCATAAATAATAGAGTATTACAACCCACATACAAACAACTTAAATAACCATAAACGCTTAGTTTGGTATTGTTGTGAATTTAGTAAAAGTATTTTTTTTACCGTGTGTTTAATGTTCATGTGTTGTTGGTCGATTGTCATCCAAGAAAAATTATTTCAAGGTCTTCAGAAATATAGATTAAAGCAAAGTATCAAGAACAAGTTCATTCCCACAGAGAGGCGGGTGATTTTCAATTATTTTTGATTACTTATGTAGATAAAAGGGGTTTTGATTGTGATTAAACCTAAATTATTCTAAAGCAGGTAAATTAATACGAATATCAGAAGTAAAGGGTACTGGTTAGAGGTTTCATCTTCCATCTTCCAACTGTTATCAATTGAATCATACTTTACATTCATTCTCATTCAATATCAATAATCATAAAACATTCTATTAGAATCTTACTCCAAAAAAAATCCTTATATAACCAAAAGTGCAAGAGACACACTTTTAATCCTTTTCACTAAATAACTTGGAATAAGAGGCACTCAATTTTAACTCAATGAAAACAATAGTCTTTGTGAGGTTATTCTAAGCAATCTGGCGCAAGAGCCACATGCACCTAAGTTACGCTTCTACACATAATTGCATGGAAACATCTCGTCATTAACAACTATGTTATATTCTACTTATAACAAGAATTATCTACAATTCCAGATCTCAAACCCTAATTTAGCTATAGATAACAATACATGTCCATATACACCACGACTTAAACAAACAAGCACTCAACCATACATGGCGTTATTAGCGGTAGAACAAAAGCGATATTAAAGAGATAATGAACATTAAGGATGAATACTTCTATTAGTAAACATTTTTTCGGACTTCAAACTACATCCCCAACCAATAAGAAAGGTTTAGTTCATCATGGATTTCTCAAAATTCATACAAGAAAGCAAGTTAGCAAACCCTTGAGAACGTGGTAATCAATCGCATCTCTAAACCCTGGATCCTTGTTTTCCTTGTTGTTGTAGAATCTCTATACACTTTATAAGAGTATATGACGTCTTCTTGAATAGTATTCACGAAATGTAGGGCTTAAAATTCTATTGGGACCAAGTTTCCTTAATTTAGAAGTTAAAAACGCGTCACAAAGTGTCCAAGAGGTTTTCCACATTCGTCATGGTCCTTTCCCACGACCCTAAGGACTCTAAACACCAAAAACACCTCAAACTCTTTGTATTTAAACTCTGAGAGTCTTCATGGTCCATTCCTACGACCATGACGACTCTAGGGACCAAAATTCAGCCAAACTCTCTGCACGAAAAAGCCTGAAATTCATCATGGTCTACCAAAATGCTATAGAAACTTTTTGTTTGTCTCGGTTGTTTTATCCATAACTTTTTCATCCGACCTTATAATGACCTCACTCTTTTTGTGTTAGCTTCGTATTTTATTTCTCTTCAAAATGCATATAAAAACTCCTGAATTTTAGGTTCATATCCTTCATTTTGGTTGTTATGGTGTATTTTGACGTTCGCATTCTTTCCACTTCTCTTGGATTAAACACTTGAATTCTTAGAGTACTTTACTTTTTAGCTCTCTTATAGCCACTTTCACTCTTATTTGGATGATTTACCTAATTAGAACAAATAAATAATTTAAAATTAATAACAAGTAATATGCAAGATATAATATATTAATATAAAATTGACACTAAAATCATGGAAATTAAGCACTTATCAAATTCCGCTACACTTGCCTTTTTCTATTCCTCGAGAAAACTACCTACCTAAACTAACCTAACTCACTTTCATAGAAATCATGGTTGCACTTAGCATGTGAAACAAGCCTGTAAACCCCTAGGTTCTCCTAGTGGACGAGTTATAATCTCTTGATGGTTTACAAAAGATATACCCACAAAATCTACTCCAAATCCTACTTACTCTAGAGACACAACCATCTAAAGAGATATGAGAACATAAGGTATTTCCGCCTAATGTCAAGAAGTTAGAAGTACAAGAGAAAATTTCAAAAATAAATACGCCTATTGACGAGAGAGATAGAGAGAGAGTGTGTGTGTGTGCGTTGTATTAAACAAATGTTAGTGTGCCTTCTTCTTTTGATGGAAAATATCCATCAATAAGGATTTCACCTTGACTTCCACCTCACCAGTCGGTCACTAATAAAATGATAGAAACGGGTCGTTCATGTGTGCAAGAAGGAATAAATAAGAGAATATCTCCACAAGGAAATATGATACTTATTTTCAATTTCTGATGATCTCAAAGAAAGGAAAACAACCATATGCGAGGATGAGAATGTTGACTCATCTTCTCATCCGATCGACATTTAAGACCACTCGCACAACGTCCAATAGAAGCAACTTCGTCTTCGGCTTCATATCTTGATAAACTTTCGAACTTTGTAGAACTTTGACAATTTGTACTATTTCCTCTAATTTATTACATTTTTGAAATATCTTTATAGATTTTTCCTTCTTCACGGCCTTGATTAATATATTTTTTCTTATTTTTTATTTTTTTAATTCTTTCATTGTCGTAGGATAAGAAACTTTAGCACTTGATTTTTCACAACTTTGCATTACCTTTGACGAACGTATCAATACCTACTTCAACCTTGACAATGGTCTTGACGATCCCTTATCAAATTACTTAATTGAAGTATTGGATATATCACATATTGGTGAAAAATATAATGTTGATGTTTCAGGTTCATCTCAAATGTTTTGTTTACAGAAACTAACCTTGGAATTCTTGTACCAAAACAAACACATCATATTTGTAGTTGCAATTTTTGCACCTTGGGAGGACATGATTATAAACATTGTTACAAGTACAAGAAGAAAGTGAGATATGTCAAGAAAAGGCAAGAAGGGTTGTAAGATTTACGAATGTGCTTCAACTTTTCCAAGAGTCAAATCAATCTAAAGCTAGTAAGGTTAAGCTCTTTTCTTCTAAAATTTTGAATGACAATCCTAAACATAAGGGAGAACTTGAAGGTAAAGAGAACAAGATCCAAATACACCAAAATTTAAAGGATCGATAAATCTATGCAGGAAGCTAATGGTGAGCCAAACGTTACACACCTTAACACAACTTAATTGTGTTGAAAAAGTGTATCCTCGTCTTGTATGCCTATTAAAAGATAAGGAAAATGCACAATAAAAGGGGATTATGCAAACTACTTTTAGTTTGTTCTTGATTTTGTCATTTACTTTTGATTATTATTATTTGAATTACTCCATCTTTTATTTTTTTATTTTTTCTGAGTAATTTGGTGGGGATCTAGTATTTTCATGGAAACTTCTTTATGAAGTTGTCAATCATAGCCATTTTTTTTGGAAGATAATATTATTCATCTCTCCTTTTTGATCCCCATTGCTCCATAAAGTTAAGTCCATGCTCAAAAGGTTATGTTATATTTTGGTTCTTTGGTACCTTGACTATATAATCCCAATGTGGTTGTCAATATTATCTTCTACGTATTTATAAAATGATAAGAGTCAATATAGAAAGATCCGGCTCAAGGTGTTACCACATCACAAATAGTGAGTCCAAAATGTAATGACTCAATATGGGTATTAACTCTTCTTATGCTCTTTGTAGAGTTCTTCCCGCCTATCTGACTCTTAAAGCAAGGGGCGCAAGAGCATGATCCATCATAATAGATACACAACAAGCTAAGATGGTTATACGCGCTTAGATAATAAATATTTTGGGACATATTAGTCATCTCAACCAACACTCTCATTTCATGTCAAAAATTACAAACTTGAGTATCCTTTTTGAAATAATGGCTATTTTAGTAGTCTTAATATACTTAGTTCGTGAATGGATTTTATTTTATTTTATTTATGAAAATTCTAGTACGTCGTAAAACTGTCCTCCAAGCTCCTTTATGTTGTTGTGTGAAGAAAATCTCTGAACCATATTCGTCGCGAGAAAACCGAACCCCATTTTCCTTCAACTTCAATATGAATTCAAGGCATGATACGTTCCAGACATTGAATTACATATAGTATGTAAGGGAGAAAAATATTTATCTATCCAGTATTCCATTCAACGAAACCTGGCCCCTAAATTAACAAAATTTGATCCCTTGTAGCATCCATCTTAAACTATCTCACATCTTTTCTTGTGAACCACGAGGAATGTAATAGAAAATTAATAATCATTTGTTTTAGGGTGAAAGCAAATGTACTGCAAAAGAGTACTTTCAGTGGGTTTGAGAGATCAAAATCAAACAGGACGAGCCTAAACCAAGAAATGGTCGTTCATGTCCTGCATCGATCACAAAAGTGGAGGTAATGGGCTGATCTTAGGTGAGGAAAGCAAAGAAGGTTGAAAAATCATTGTATGATGAAAAATGGTAGTGTGTAGTTTTAAGAACGGATTACCTATGGGATAGATCTGTGTTTTGTCCTCTTTGTCGAATAGATGAGGCCATCTATTTATAGTTTTTGTAGGAGACACACCAATTTCTCACAAGTGGTGGAAGTTACGAAAATGTGGAGAATGACGATCATGGAGATTGTAGTGGAGTCATGTCCGATAAGTAATGAAGATTGTATGACCATTACTCCTCGTCCTCTGAACTGCTCTTTACTGTCCCACTACTTGTTACCTTCTTGTTTGTAGATGTGTTGCCACAACACACGATGTCGTAGACATCCAGACCAATATCCCAATGAGAATCCCCCCATGTGTTGTATTTGATATCTCGTAGAAAATAGTGGAGCATTGGATACTAATATTTCCCTGAGAGACATTAACTAGAGTGAGGCGCGTCTCTGCTGGACGGGTAGTAGAGTGAGGCGCGTTCCTGTGGGACGGGTACTAGAGTGAAATAGTGATGTGTCCCAGAGGGACTGGTACCAGAGTAAAGTAGTGACGCATCCCTAAGTGTCTAGTAGCAGGGTGAAGTAGTGACGTTTCCCTAGAGATACGTAGGAGATAGTCCCATCCTTGAGGATGCTTCGATGGGAGCTGGTCCCATTCTTGGGGATCCTTCGCTAGGAACTGGTAACAAGAAGGGCTGGAGTTGGCCCAGAGAAGTGTTGGGCCTGGCCGAGAGAAGGGATGGAGATAATACTAGGCCAGCACCAGAGTTGGTGATGTGTCCCTGAGATACGGTATAACAAAGTGATACACCCTCATGAAGAAATATTAGATATGTCGTGCGTCCAGGAGAGATGATATGTAAGAAGTGATGTGCCCTTGAGTAACGATGTTAGAATAACATGTATTCTTGAGGACATTACATCAAATTGTGATGTGTTCTTTGCAAACAGAGTGAATCAATGTTATTTAAATATTGATGTGCATTCGAGATAAGTTCAAGGAATTCAACCATGGAAGTTATGCGACTTGAAAATGGTTTGATATGGCATAAATATTGTATATATTTACAAGATCAATATAGAACGCATGTAGTTATCTGTATAGATTGTCTTCTTAATTTTCTTGCAGAATATAAGTAGAAATACAATATTTCATATTTTGAGGAGCGGTGCTAGGGCAACAACACTTCCTTATATTTTTAATATAAAGCCATAAATGTACACAATTGTTTCTATGTTTCTATATTGTTGGGCATAGGGCAATTTTACGATTCTAGCCCTTGTCAAAAATCCACCATCTACACCATTTTATTAAAAAATAAAATAAATAAGATATGGATAGGTCAAACTCCCTGTGTATATGCATACAACATAAATCTAAAACTTATGATCATTCCCATTTTTACAATTGATGATTAATTAAATTGTAACGAATTAATTGGCAGTTACAGTCTAATTAATCAAAACAGTTTAGTGGTTCATAATATGTTGAGTGAGACATTTCTAATATGTGGACCTTTCCTATATCCCACCCCCATTTTTCCTATTCCCATCCACATTATTTCTCATCACCAATTATACTAAGTATCATACGAATAAATTTTAAAATATCATAAATCCTACCTTTTGTATTTTGACTTTGTTTTTTACACCCTACGTATATTTTATTCACCTCACTACTAAAAACCCTAATAACAAAAAACTTACTCTATTTTTTTCCACCACCACCGCCCTCTTCTTCCACAATCCAGCCACCCTCTTCTCCCCCAACCGACCACCACCTCGAGTCCTTTTCCTGATTTATCAAGTTGGTTATTGATCGACTAAAATAATAATAAAAAACTAGCCGGTTGACATTATATTTGATTATTTTTTTATTCAATTTGATAACGAATAAATATTAGAAAAAAGAAGCATTGTAAAGATAAACTAGTCGTTCATAGACAAGACTAATTTTTGGTAACATGAAGAACTAGTCATCTAACCATAAACCATCTTATATGCATATAGTTCCAAGGTTTAGTTTGAAGCATGCATCACTGGCTTCTTTTGAAAGTGGGTCATGTTACAAAAATTTATATATGTTCTTCCATTGCCAGGTACACAATTAGTGCGGTAGATAATGTTATGGATGGTTCGGTGGATTATAATTGGAGGATGAAAAAAAGATGTGAGATATATAAGCATTATGCGGAATTATTTCAGGTAAAAGAGATTTAATTCTAAACTTCAATTGCAGTGGTATCTGATGGGATTTTTTGTGATCCAATCTTAAGAAACTAGAATATGCCCAACACCACAGATCATGAAAAGAGTAGTATACCTTGCATCATGCATAACTGTGTACTATACATAGGTATATAATATTTTTCCATGACTTAGCAGGGTCCTGCTATGGAGCTTTTTTGAAATGATGTTGAAAAAGAAGAACACTACTTCAATCTTTTCAGGATGATGAAGCAGTTACAAAAGAGATGGAAACTGCAGTAGGTGTACATAGGAAAAACCAAAATTGAAAATAAATTGATTTTAAAAAATTGTGAATGGGATGAGAAATAGGAAAAATAAGGGTGGGAAATAGGGAAAAAACCTTCACATCGTAGTCCGAGAGGGTATAAATTAGATGTTAACTTGGAATATATGACTTTATCTAGACTTTCAAAATATTACGTGATAACGAGTTTTTATTCTTTCAAACCTAATTGTGCTCTCTAGGTGGATTTATATTATCTACTTTTAGGGATTTCATTATATGCCATCTCTTAGTCTTGTATTTTCCAAGCAATCAGGTAGAATTTGAAATTGTAAGAGAATAAACTCTTCATTTATTTAAAAGGTAAAAAAAAACTAAAACAACTGATTATTTATCTCATCTTTATCAATTTTATCTGTTTTATTTATTACCTTCCACATTTCATCACCTACGCAAGACAACTAATAACACCCACGCAAGGACAACCTACAACACCCGTAAAAAAAGAATTTATTTGCAAGTAAGGAGGAATCAAACATCTAGCCTCAAATATGAGAGTTAGCCCAGCATGGCTAAATAGCTAACCAAATTGATTCTTAATAACAAATTAAGAGTTTCTTTAGAAAAATTCTATTAGATGTAAAATTTAAAATTTGGGATTTTGAATTTTAAAATAACTTTTAGAAATATATGTGTAAAAATAGGTTTAAATTTTCTATGTGCGAAATAAGCGGTATTCCGACCTAATATAGTGCATATCATTAATGTTGAACAAAAATCGTTTGAAAACGTTTGCACCGAACTGAATCATTTATCCAACGATTTGGGATGGTTTTTGTATTATATAAAAAATTAGAACTTGGTTTGGTTACGGTGGAACCTAAAACCAAACCGAAAAATCAACGGTTTACACTGATTAATCAAAGCCTTAGATTCTTTTATTTTTAACCGTCCATCTCACCTTTAAAATTCTCTGATCAAAATTATTAATTAATATCAATATGTATGTTGCAAGAAGTTTTTTTATTGATTCCTTTGCTTTTTATAGCTACTTGATGATCTAAATTAACTTAAAATAGTTTACTTGTTGTTCTATAAACTTGATCCAGATTAAATCAAATATCTCATGACGTGCTCACTTTGAAAATTATACATTTTTAGGGGGAATTTTATGTTCCCCTCAAAAAAGATACCTAATTTGTATTATCCGCTTTTTAAATCGCTAATAGGTAAAACACCCTATAACCTGGATGTGTCGTGACTGCCCAGTTATGTTGGCACGTGCAGTGCACTCGTGTGTTATAATAAAACACTAAATAAATAAAACCCAAAAATACCCTTTATACCAAATTCAAACTGGACATGTGCTAGTAGATCAAAAATTTAATCTTACGGTCATAAACGATATCATGGATGGACGGTTAGAGATCAGTCTAAGATTGATATAGTCATTGATGATAACACGTTGAGAAATCCTTTCTCATCACCTCTTCATCTTCTTATTTCTATCTGATTATAGTTGTAAAAAATTAAGTGGTGATAATAATCTCCAATATGGTCAACAACATTACGATTCAAGAAAGAATAATCTCCCAAACAAAAAGAAGAAGAAATTAATTCAATTTGATGCTCCAATTCCACCTACTAACATGAAGATTAGGAGAATAAAAAACTCACTTAATCTAGATGGAAGCAGCGGCTGTTGTGGAGGTGGTGCTGCTGGTTATGATAAATCTTCTGATTGTTGGTTAGAAAAAGGAGAAGGAAAAGAAAAATGAAAAAAAATTGATTGTCCTTGTTGTGTATGGAACCTGTGGTTTTTTTCTTTTTCAAATTGCTTAATAAAAAGAGTATCTTTGTGGTAGAATTAGGGAATGGTTTTGATCTGAATATGAATCCTAGAAATCACTCAACAAAGTGTGACAATTGCTGATGTTACTTATGATCTATAAAAACAAAGTAGCAAAGTTGGAAAGTTTGTTTTCAAACGGCTTATGATTTGAATGGTTGTTGATTACTGAATGTGTTAGATTTTTATGATTTCAAGTTCGTGTATGATTAGGATTATAATCCAACTCGAATTTATAGAGAAGCGGATGTATACATGGGGTTAGAGGTCAGCAAAAATGTTATCTCTTCCACCACCACCAGGAAACAAACATAAAGTATTCGATAAAAGAACTAAGAGAAAACCGTACTAATTATGTATTAGGCGAAATGTTAGCGGTGAGAAAGGGTTAATTTATTGGTTTATGTGGCTTCAATGAACATAAATTAGAACCCTCAATTTGGGAATACTCCCACAAATTGGGGATACTCACGGTTACATGAGGCTTAATTTTGGCTAAGGGGATATTTTTCCTAATGAAAAATATTCATATTGCCCTTATCCTATTTTTTTTAAAAAAATACCCCCCTTCATTGTTATTTTCACCACCGCCGGGAGTTTCGGGTTTAATACCGATATTTTAGCAACAAATCCAATAAATCTAAGTGTAGTACTTGGCGTATTGATCTTTTTTGGAAAGGGAGTGTGTGCGGGTTGTTTATTTCAAGAATAGGCTGGATCTAACCATCACTGCCTCCTTCTTCTTCTCCTCCTTTTCTTCTCTTCTTCCATAAGTTCTTCGTTTCATTGTCATTTCATCGACGATTCTTAAAATTTCTTTGACGATCAATTCCTTGTAAAAAAATTCCTAAAAAGAAACATTGTTTTAGGTTTTAAATTAAAAATTAGGGTAAAAATGGGGGTTTTGTGTTGCAGCCGACATTGGTTAGATTATGCATGCAATACCAACTTTTGCAGCCGGCATTGGTTGTATTATGAAGGCAATGCCGGCATTTGAGAAATAATTTAACTTTTGAAATTCTGCCATGTCTTAATACACAAAAAATATTTCTTGGAGTGAAGCTACAATGTCGGCTGATGAGAAAAATCTTTGCCAAGAATTTTGGCACAATCGGCATTGATTGCTTTATATTCAAGGAAATGTAGGTTGTACAATCGACATTGACAAAAAAAAGAAAAAACCACAGCCGACATTGCTTTGTATTCAAGGCAATGCCGGGCTGTACAATCGGGATTGACAAAAAAAAAAGATAAAGAAGAATCTCTCATATCATTCAAGTTCATTCAAATCTCCTAAAATTTTCTTCTTCTTCTAAAACTAATATTTAAAAAGATAAAGAAGAATCAAAATCTAAGTTTAATCTTAACAACACTTGAGGGATACTCAAGGGTATTTTAGCCATTGCAAAATTTATTTGGATAAGGGGTTCTTCAAATTACTTCATATGTTTTTTTTTAGTATCCCAATTTGTGGGAGTATTCCCCAATTGAGGGTTCATAAATTATCACCTCAAAATTCATCAATGTTTTGTCGTAAATAACCTATCTCACGATTGTTTTGTTATAAATCTCAAATCTCGATCTGAAATTTACCGTTCAATTTCAAGGATTCGTATTGATCATGGTGGTAGTTGTTACTTATGTTACATATCGGTTTATTGAAGCATATTTTATTAAAATTTTGGATCCTGAATTAGGTATCACTATTGATTATCGAAAGGTATTTAGTTTAGTATCGAAAGGTATTTAGTTTTGCAGATACATTATGTATTATGGTAGAAGGGTGTCAAAGGCAAATGGTTCAATATTTTCATAATATAGATGAATCACTCCAAAAAGTCCAAGAAGGCATGCACAACTTAAAAAGAGACATGTATCAAATTAAAGAAAAATTGAAGAATATGACCAACCTTTCGAAATTTCTTACAAGAATGATGAAGTTATTCCAACTCCATATCATACTTACGATCATTCTCCCATTCAAAAGGAGGAGCCTTGGTATAATAAAACCATTTTTCTAAATGAGGTAACATACTCAAACGCTAATCAATGTTATAAAGAATATTTGGATTACAATGTTTTTAGCCCAATTGATTTGCAAGTAGTAGACCCGATTATTTCTTTGGCGTACTCATACAGATGATCCTAGAATTTGCACCAATTAAATAGACTTTCTAGGAGAGGAATCTGATTCTGATGATGAGTTTGTTGAAAAGATGGAGATTGAGATTGAGAAAGAAACCAAATTGATTAATTTTGTGGAAGAACCAATTGAGCTTCCAAGGATAATAATGATACTGACATTTTGATTGAAGCAGAAACTGATAAAGAATGGCTTTCAAAATTTTTTATAGAGGACCACGACACATGTGAGGTAAACGATTCATTGTATACCCATGATGAGAATCACATAAAAGGTTTGTTTAATCTATTGTATATCTCTATATCTTTTGATCCTCCCCCAATCGAAATAGTTCCTCAAAAGGTTGTTCCGATTTCTAAGAAGCTAGATCACTTAGGGTTGAGTATATATGCTACCAAAATCCTTAAGTATCTACCACTAGATGTGTTTGATTATAACACTGTGCAGGTTCATCGAGAGGAACCCAAAGAAGTTCCCTTGTTCTATATTCTCTATACATTTCCAAGTGTAGAAAAGACAAAGTGTGGGGGTAACTTCCACCAAATAATAGTTTCAATATTTATATCTTATGCTAACGTTTTTGTGAAACTGTTATTATAATTGCAGATTGTTGTCTGGGTGGACCCAAGATTTTAGGTTGTTGGTTTACGGGTGATAACCAGAAGGTCAGGCTGAGGACGTTAAACTAACCGTGAATGGGAGGCAACCTATTGGTTTTGTATTTCTATCTTTTTACTTTGCATATCATTATATGATTTTCCATCTTGATTTTACATTGGAAGAGTCAATTTATATTGAGGATAATATAAAGTTTAAGTGTGGGGGAGTACTTGCATATAAAGTTTTTAGCTTTAGTTTTTAATTGTTGTATAAATCTCCAATTTTTAGAGAATTTAAAGTCACTTAGTATAATTCTAGCTAAGTTTATATACGGAGTTCTTACCAAAATAACTGAACTTAGAAGTATTAGAGAACTATACTCGGGTTGCTTAGTTTATGAGAGGCAATATATGACAAAAAGGGACTTAAACCGCCAGTGGGGAATTAGGTGCAGAAAGAATACAATTTTAGAGAGTTGATCAATCGTTAGTAGAGACTACCTATTGTTACATCAAGCGAGGCACCAGACCTTCAATTCTTTGCACCTGTCTAAAAATTATCCTTTAGAGTGTGTGTCATCTTACATTATTCCGGGTAGAAAGATGATCTACCTAACTTGGCACCAATTTCAGCACTACTTTTTGATCTCTTGAGTGTTATTTGTATCAAGCATGAGGGTGTCATCAGAATTGCTAACTCTATCTTGTAGTCTTATTTGCAGTTGACATCATTCTCTCGACAATAGTAGGTCCATAAAAACACCATTATGATCAACAAACGGATCATCAAAAATTTAAAGAAAGTTGAAGACGTTCAAAGTTTACAAGCAACAGTACAAGAAAGAGCAAATTTCATATTCAAGTAAAACAACAAGACAAAAGAGCAAAAATATATATGCATGTTGAAGACTTATGTACAAGAGTGAAAGAAATCAAAAGATGAGAGTTAGTGAAGTTTATGATATCGAGACAATACAAGTTGTGACGAATCAAATGGTAATCCTTATCCCACGACCATAGTAGTTTCATTATTATTTTTCAGTTTGTATTATATTTTGTTTTTTTTTTTTAAAAAAAAGAGAAAAAAAAGTGTTTTATATTTTTTTAGTGTATATTTGTTTTATAAGGCTGCGGGGAAGAAGAAATATATGAAGAAGTTTCAAGCAACAAGGATATGAGGAAAATAGTTATAATTGTCAAGGTTCTACGAAGTTCAAGAATTCATCATCTACATTTGAAGCCGAAGACGTTTATATGGGACGTTGTGAAAGTGGTGCTGATTGTAGATTGAATGAGAAGGTAAGTAAGCATTCCCGTCCTCGCATAGTGGTTTATTTCCTTTCTTACAGATCATCAGAAAAAACAAATGGGGGGTTCTTTTCATCCTGCGTTTTTATGGGGTAACAAAATATAATTCGGAACTTTTCCTTTCCTTCCCACCATTCAACGTGTGCAGGATGTCTATCTTCACTCCTGCTTGCACATATGAGAACCATAAAAGTAAGTTTTTTGAGTGTCAATTTTATAGAACCCTATTGGTAAGGAAGAAGTCGAGGCGGAATGCTTATTCGATCGCTCTCGAGCTCTCAAGAGTTAATGCAATGACCCGAACCTCCACCGATATTGTCCCCACTTAGCCACTGCGGTTATCATGCAGTGTGGAGTTTTCAACGGGGACCGTTGCGGTCATCTAGCAACAGCTTCCCGGGAGGTCACCTATCCCTGGATTACTCACACCCAAGCACGCTTAACTGCAAATCTTTTTGCCAACTCTAGATCCATCTGTATTGAAAAGGCCTTGATGTAATATAGACGTTCCTGCCTCTTGTAAGACCAGGATATAGCATAACCGCCTAACATACTCTCCTACCCAAGCACAAGAGATCCATCGTTATCACCGATATTGTTCCCACTTGCCCACTGCGGTTATCCAGAAATGAGAGATTTTTATTGGCACTACTGCGGTTATTCGACAACAGCTTCCGGAGAGGTTACCCATTATGTGACTAAGGAAAAAAAAAAACAACCTAAACAACAAGGTTAGTTAAGTCGGGTAAAACCCGAGCCGAGAGGGTAAATAAAAATACAAGGTATTACATTCTACCACCTTATAAGAAATTTTGTCCCGAAATTAAGAACATACCTATAACCTCAAAACTCCAAGAAATATAAATAATAACAAGGCAATTCAAAAAATCATGCATAACAATTCATACACCAAAATTTATTTTAACATCCAAGCCTAGAGCTCTGAGACCAACTTGTAACACCCCGAGTTCCAGACCAGGGTCAAATCCATATGGAGATCCGAACTCAAGGCGTTACGGGTCGGAACGAGACAAATGCATATATATTTTAACCAATTTACTTTTCATATCAAGATAATTGATACTTTACGTAATCATAAATTGAACCATATGAATCCAGTAATTATCCTTAACAACATTTTCAACCAAATATTTAAAATCAAATTACAGTTACAACAATACAAGAATAATTTAATCATTAAGATAACTAACTTCTTAGTTCTTCCAATTTTCATGAAATTTGCAAGGAATGTCAATTGGGGTGAGATGACAGCTCTGTAGAATGTATTCCCATTACCAAAGATAAGAAAAGATAATTAATGAATCAAAGACAACATATAACAAGAGAATATGACACAACTTTGAGGAATCAATAACATATTCAACAAATTAGATCCTAATTCAAATAACTTTTTCATCAAATCATCCAATTTAGATTTCAATGCACGAGTTCACAATACCAATAATATTTCCAACTAATCATTTAGTTCAAATTTTAACTCACGAGTTCACGGTACGAATTTCCTTGGTTCGTACACTCACCTATCGTTTACCTCAGCACGGACAGCCTCCATCGATGGATCATGGGATCATTACCCTATATGTTACTGGGAATCATTTACCCATTCTCTCTCGGGAATCATTATCCACCTTTAGCATGGAACCAAGTTCCATCTAACGGGAAAATATGAACTCGTTTCCTTTTGTAAATCATTTTTGCAACAAATACTATAAAATCATATGACAAATAAGTTATGATGTACTTCACTCAAGCATATATACAAACAAGAATAAGTTTTACAAACTGTATACATCTTACACTAATTATTTCATAGTGATAACTATGTCTGATCTTCCTTAAATTTTTAGTGAACATTCCTTACACCATTATTTATAACATATACAAATTTACTATACACTAACGTCTCAATCATAAGTTATTGAATTTACAAGATCAACATAAAAAAATGGGCAGATTATATAATGTTACCAAAATATTCATAGTAAACTCATATTATTCTTAAATTGAACAAATCCAACTTATAATAGAAGATAACACACAAATATATAACTTTTGTTGTATCACAAATGATTCTAACATTATTAAGGTTAACTAAATCAATCAAAAACGTGATAAAAGGAAACTGTCCAGAATTTTAAAAATTATTATATAAACTAAAACAACTATTTAACGGTGTATTTACGGTGGATTATGCTCAAATTTTAACCAGTGATACCTAATTATGTTATCTATCAACATGAGAAGCCTGATCATTAATCATATATACATATTTATACCAAAAAATTACCAAAATATAATAATATAAAATCATACAAAATAAACACCCAACGAAAAACATCAAACGAGAGAAAGGGTTTCACATTCTATCTCAGTTTCATTGATCCTCTACTCATTTCCGTAGTCTTTTCCTCTAAAAGAAACCCTAGCTTCATCTCATTCTTCTTTTCCCTAGCTTTTAGTTTTCTAATCTTTAAATTTCTTTCCACAAATTTTTATTATAAAACCTATATTAATACTAATATTAATAAGAATAGATAATACACATATTTATTGTTTTTTTTTTCTCTTAGTTTTATTTATTTATTAAAATTAATTAGTGACTATATTTCCGCAAAAACCTTGTAGCATTCTAGTTCAAGCAACCCACCTAGACTAAGGAAAAAAACAACAACAAGATTAGCTAAGTTGGGTAAAACCCGAACCGAAACGGTAAATAAAAATACAGGGTATTACAATTAAGCATGAGAATAATGTTCTTTAGCATTTCTAACTTCTTATTATTAGTGTACATAAACTTTATGTCCTCATAGCTCTTTGGATGCTTGTGAATTTGAAATTGGAGTAGCTTTTTGTGGGTATTCCTCTTGTAAACCCTCACGAGACTATAAATCGTCCACTAGGGAAACCTAGGGGTTTAAAGGCTTGTTGCATTTGCTAATAGTAACCGTATCCTCGACGAAGTGAAGTTGTTGTATGTTAGTTTAGTTTAGTGTAGGTGGTAGTTTTCTCGAGGACTAGCAAAATCTAAGTGTGGGGGGATTTCATAAGTGCTTAATTCACATTTTTCTATTGTCAAATGCATACTTGTTTGAACTATAATTCTTGCATATCACTTGTTATTACTCTTGTTTTCTATCTTATGTGTCATACTAGGTGAATCATCCCAATAAGAGTGAAAGTGGCTATAAAATAGGTAAGAAGTGAAGTACTCCGAGTATTTAAGCATTCCAAGGCCAAAGAAGAATGAATGAGTTTATTGCGACATGAAATGAACAAGAAAATTAAGTTCTACCAGTGAAGATGGGCCAAAGACAAGTTTAAATCATTAAAATCCATGAGTTCTTAATACCATCTTGAAGAGAACCAGAATACAAAGTGAACGCAAAAAGAATAAGGTCACTCCGAGTTCGTACGAAGAAGTTATGGTATTGAGTTATGATTGATTTCTTAGATTGTTATCATTCAAATCCATGAGTTCTTTATTTGGAGTTTTAATCGTTATCGTTTGTTTTCACTACATATAGGATTTATGATTGATTTCTTAGATTGTTCAAGTGTACAATTGGATTAATCTACTGATCAGTTTAATGATAGTATTGAGTTATGAGATAAGTATTCGTCCGTCGACTCGTACACAATTAGAAATCAGGAGACCTTGCAGAGGTATTTTGTTGAGCAATTGCGAGTGAAGATAACACCAGAAAGTGGACCTTGATCTAAGAGTTTAACTATTGGGATCAACCTAAATTCACAAAGCATAAAACATTCAATTGAGTTACACTTTGAGTGATCTACTACTTGGTGGTTCAGACGATATAATCTAGTAGTCGAGAACTTCCGTATCAAGTGATAAAAGAGTTTTGGGGATAACACTGATCTAACTGTTATTTTACGGCTGGTGATGAATGATTGCGATGAAAGATAAATAGTATACTGATTCAGTCAATGTTTGGTAACGACGAAGGACTCCCTAATCATATTTTCTTCTTCTTCTTATTTTTTTTTAATTAACTTTAATCACACTAACCCCCCTTAGTTATTTACTTTTATTCTTAATTGCTAATCTAAATAACATCTCAATTACACAATCTCTGTGGTAACGATCCTTACTACCGCTAAATTACTAGTTAATTGGTGAGAAATATCTTGAGTAATTTGTTGCACTTACGACACGCATCAAGTATTTTTGGGTTAATGAAAATAATTTTTATTTATGACATATATGTGAACTGCATATGCATAGTTAACTGGACGGTCACAAAGTATCTGGGTTATAGGGTGTTTCACTAATTAGCGATTTAAAAAGGGGTTAATACAAAATAAGTATCTTTTTTGAAGGGGAAACACAAAATCCTCCTCCCATTTTTTTTATTGCCGTCAGTTCTCAAAAACCGTTGATCCCGTAATAATCCATTTTAAACATGATTTGATAATGGTTTTGGAAGCCCATAAGCCGTTACAGTTGGTTTCAATTCTAATTTAGCCCGAAACCTCCAGACTCGCATTATATGCAACCCTACCCATTATTTAGGTTGCTGTAGACTGATCGAAACCCACCGTTTTTTAGGTCAATATTAGATGACCAATTTGGTCCCTTAGTTGGCAAAAATAGTCTCCCTTATAGCAGCCGTCTCCCTCGTCTTCGTGTCTAAAACGTGCGTCGCGATCCACTACCCCACCGGATTCGTTTGTTGAGCTAAAGAGGAGTACAATTTGACAAAAAAATAAATAAATAATAAAACCCGGAATTCAGATACCAGGTCAAAACATCGGCGAGAAAAACTTCCTTTTGTAATCAGAAAACAAAACAGAAGAGAGACGAGAGATTAAATGGATGGGGTTTTGGAGGCATTCAGTTATCTCTAGGGTTAGGGTTTTCTCAGATACAAACTTCCCATTCCACCTTTCTGCTTCTTCTTCTGCATCTTGTTTAATCCAAACATCTTCACTTTCATTCTCTACAATTACTAATAGTACTAGAACAAAGAAGATGCCAGGAATCGAGCCGACGACTACAGATTGGCCTGCTAACAAAGTGAGAGAGACTTTTATTAGTTTCTTCGAAGAAAAACATCACACGAATTGGCCGTCTAGTCCTGTTGTTCCTGTCAATGATCCTACTCTTCTCTTTGCTAATGCTGGTTCGTCTCTATCTCATCGCCTTCTTATTTTGAAATATGTGAGACGTTTGTATTAATCTGTATAACTAATCCTTTTTCGATGTTTGGATTTATTTTAGCTCTTTAGTACATAATTACTTGATTATAGATACTAAGGTTTCAAAACATGCTTTGGTGTTTGCAGGCATGAACCAGTTCAAGCCAATTTTCCTAGGAACTGCTGATCCTAACACGGCCTTAAGTAAGCTCAAGCGTGCTTGTGATACTCAAAAGTGTATTCGTGCTGGTGGGAAGCATAATGATCTGGATGATGTTGGGAAAGATACCTATCATCATACATTTTTTGAGATGCTTGGTAACTGGTCCTTTGGAGATTACTTCAAAACTCAAGCTATTTCATGGGCATGGGAGCTTCTCACGCAGGTTTGTTAAGTGGGACTGGTAGAGTTTTTGTGCTTCAACGTTTTCTATCTCATTATACTTGTTGGAAAAGGTGTTTTTGATAGAATGATGGAATATAATTTCGTGTATGTTTTTCTTGTTTCTTTGCTCAGTTGACTGAATCGTGTATTGACACATGCTATGCTGGGAGTTCTGTTAATTTCTCTTGTTATCTTTATGAAAAACTGAGAATTCGGTTCTTAGCTAATGATATTGGATCCTCAGGTGTATAAACTACCTGCTGACCGTATATATGCCACGTATTTTGGTGGTGACGAGAAATTGGGCCTTGAAGCTGATAATGAAGCAAGAGATATATGGCTGAAGTTTTTGCCATCTGCTCGCGTTTTGCCTTTTGGGTGCAAGGTATGTTTCAAGTAGACATAATTCGTCTTCAGTGTAGATAAAAATCTCATGGTTTCACATGATTTCTGCCTAAAGAAAAAGGAATGCGAAAGACCAGCGTCGCACTTCATTACTATTAGAGCATTTACTCTGACATTTTCATGTTAATATGTTATGATGCCAGTGCAAGTTTGGAAATCCAAAGTCAGATTTTAAAGTTTTGACTTTTGATGTGTTAATTTAGCCGTTCAAACTTTCTTGATTTTCCACAAGTCATTATCGAATCAACAGAAGCTTAATTTTTTTCGCAATCATTCAAAACATATAAACTAAATGTTGATTACAGTCTTGATAAATATGATGCTAGCTATTTCATTTTCAGAATACATTGATATATTTATTTAAATAGACAAAATGCTGTGATATGGCTTCATTTAAGTAGTTCATATGTTATTCTTGTTGCTGGTCATATTTATTGTAGAACCAACTTTGGGTGGGCACTTATTCATAGGATTGGTTATATTGTTACCTGTTACATCTGAACAACATTAAATTAATAATTAGGGTTTCAGGTAAGTGACGATGGAAGACAAAAATGAGACTTATTTAGAACTGTACATTTCTTTCCTTCTAGTAATATCATCACATAATATTCTTTATACCCATGCTAGACAGTGAAGTTGTCTTTATTACCGATGGTAAAACCTCAACTAGTTCATTGTTGAAGTACTATCTCGAGTTCACGTATACTTTTGCCTTTGTTATACCATCATTAGGATAACTTCTGGGAGATGGGCGATACTGGTCCTTGTGGACCTTGCACAGAAATCCATTTTGATAGAATTGGTAACCGAGATGCTGCTTCGTTGGTCAACAATGATGATCCAACATGCATTGAGATATGGAATCTTGTGTTTATTCAGGTAAAAACTTCTCCAATGGATAATGTTTCGCTAAGTAATTCATTTGTAACCACTTATTTAGGCTATGCCATGTTCCCTCACTTTGTAACTAACCTTACTTCTGTTTCTTTCTCTTTCGCAGTTCAACAGGGAAGCTGATGGCTCTCTAAAACCTCTCCCTTCAAAGCATGTAGACACTGGGATGGGTTTTGAACGGCTGACTTCGATTCTTCAAAACAAAATGAGCAACTATGACACAGATGTGTTCATGCCCATTTTTTATGCTATCCAACAAGTATGGTGATAATGCAGTAATCTCGTTCTCCACCTTTGTTCTTTATCTTACTAAGTCTTTGAGACTGATGATCATACGTGTGGTATATGTATATGTCTTATTCTAGGCTTATTCTCAATCCATTTATTACTTGAGGGAGTAGGGTAGGCCAAACATGACTAAATTTGTGGGGTATGTAAGATATGGTGTAAGATGTGCTAAATCGTAGTTCTAGGGAGTTTGAAAGTGACATTTGAGTCTTGTTTATCTTTTTCATTTCGTCATAGATATGACTCATATGAGGTGAAGGTTTAATTTCACCATGACCACTTTTTTTGTTTCCTTGCTTCACTTAATTATGGATTATCTTCTTTGTCCTTGTGGCTTTAGCTATTGGCTTGTTTCTTTCTATTGACGGAGTTTCAACCCATTTTTATTGAATCCAAGTGTTGACGCGGACAAAATCCATTTTTACATCACCTTTGCTTAAGTTGAGAAGTACTATTTTTTTCCTTCTAATTTTTTCTCACTTTCATGATATCATCCGTATAAGCAAGTGAGCACTTGTTTTTTGCTTGTTTAATTGTACAATCTAACTTCATAAGAGGCAGGGTGTTGACTGAAAAGTACTTTTTAACCTTTATGGGTTTGAATTTAGGCCACTGGAGCTCGACCATACTCTGGAAAAGTTGGAGCAGATGATGTGGACAAAATTGACATGGCTTACAGGGTTGTGGCTGACCATATTAGAACTCTTTCTTTTGCGATTGCAGATGGATCTCGTCCAGGTGAAATGTCTAAAGCTGAAAATGAGTGTTTAATTGTTTAGTTCCTTTCTGTTGTGTTGTTGCTCTTTTTCTTTCGTTCACAGGCCCAATTGTATATCACCTCCTTCGTTGAAGTTGAGGTGCAACTGGTGTCTCATATAAAAACTATCAAACTCCTCAGGCAAGGCTTAATTAAGCTAAAAGCATATTCCTTGTGTGTGGTTTCTTGGGTTATTAGTTTTTTGGTTGTGCATTAGAGCCTAACCTAATTCACACTAGTTTTTATATATGGATTTTTCATATTCGGGAATAATAAACTATTTGGACTCATTTTGATGTACCATATGTAGGCAATGAGGGTCGTGAATATGTCCTACGTCGTATTCTTAGACGAGCAGTGCGCTATGGAAGTGAAGTACTTAAAGGTCAAGAAGGTTTCTTCAGTGGGTATGAATTCTACTCAATAAAAGTACAATGAATTGAACTGCTATAGGCTGATGCACAGTAAAGCTGTTGAGACTCAAGGATGCACGATAAAATCTTTTGAAACTCAAGATGGAGGAGTATTGGTAGTTTTATGCTATATCCCCATATCTTCTTAACATGGAAAGGATACGAGATAACAGTTTCTTCATTTCAGTGCTAGGGATGAAGGATATACATCATTATTTTATGCCAGAATCTGCACGCATGAGTATTTTAGCTGTCTCACGAAATCGTTTAGATGAAAGCAAATTGAATCTGATGCTTGTGGCAACTGTGTACTTGTATTTGTTCTGGCCCTCTGTCTAATTCTTGTGCTTGTGCCTGTGTCTAGACTTGTAAGAGTTGTGGTGGAATTGATGGGGGATGTCTTTCCAGAACTGAAGCATCATGAAGTAAATATTAGAAACACTATCGCAGAAGAGGAAACAAGTTTTGGAAGGACATTACTTAAGGTGTCATGCATGTTCTCTCTCTCTCTCTCTCTCTCTCTCTCTCTCTCTCGCATGCGTGCACACACTCACTCGCATCTTTCTGTTACCAATCCTTAAGAACATTACTTAGGGTATCATGTTACTGATGTACTTCACAAATGACTTCAGCTTACCTTTGACCTGCCTCCAGGGTATTGAGAAGTTTAAAAAGGCTGCTCAAGATCTTGAGGGGAAAGTATTAAGTGGACAGGTGAGTGTCAGTGATTTGGTTTGTTGCTATTGTTTTTTCTTTTTGAATCATGTAGGTTGTTCGAGGGTTAGGTTGTACAGTACTTGTTTATAATCTATTAACTTGCCTTAATAAGCCTTTCAAACTATTTTTGATATTTATATTTATCGTCAGTTATGCATCTGGTGTTACCCACAAGTCTTAAGTGATGCTTAATATCCAAATAGACATTATTATAATTGTCTTATTCGTGGACCGTGGTTACCTTCTTTCTGTGCATAGCAATGGTTTTTCATGGGACCTAGCATAACTTATTGTGCTCACAGCATTCTTGTTGAGCTCACTAATCGCCCAAGGACGAATTTACGCATTCTAATGGTCACAATTTTCTCCCGGCATTCGTGTGAATGTCCAAGTACTTGTAGCGGTCCCGAGCAATTATTGCTGGACTGAAATTTCATTGCAAACATTTATATATTATGGTAAGGTACTAGTTTCACTGATACCTGTAAAGGTCATAAAATGGTATATTATGTTTTGTGGAAGGAGATAATATACAATAAGTGGCTCCCAAACAAACTATCTCCATTCACTGAATCCGTCTCATGTTATTCATCTAGAGTTACACATTTAGGTTTTGAAGCATCTTTGCGAGTTATTGTCTTGGTCCTCTTCGAGGTGATAAGTTAAAGCATGCTGGCTAATTTTTGTACATCCTTTTTGTTCATATACAAAATGTACGTAGATCATAATGCTCTGAGTTTTCATTGTTATATTAGTCTTCACATTTGAGAGAATGAGTTGTGGAGAGCTTATTCTGGAAAGTCATCATGCTTAATCGTTTGGTACACCTGTGTTTTCTTTTCATAGCCGAAGACGTCAAAAGTCAATCCATGAGATACTGGAAAATCTGTTTTTTCTTAGGGATATAGATCTGACTCTTGATAGTTTGCAGGATGCGTTTCTCTTATGGGATACATATGGGTTTCCTTTGGATCTAACTCAGGTTTGTGATCTAGAAATCATAGTTAAGATTTCATATTTTCAACACTTAAGAATGTAGATTTTGCTACAGCACCTAAGCTACCTTATGTCTATCAGCTGATGGCAGAAGAAAGAGGCTTGCTAGTGGATGCAAAGGGTTTCGAGAATGCAATGGAGGAAGCAAGAAATAGATCCAGGAGTGCCCAGACTAAGGTGTTATTTCATCTGCCTTGTGCATTTTTTTATCCTCTGGTTGTTTTTATAAGATATCCAAATTATGCCTTGAAGACGTAGATTTCCTAAGTTATTTTTAGATTACTATTTGTTATTTCTTATTTGTATCATTTTCTTACTTGATGATTTCTCTTTTTCTCTTTATAAAGTTTGCCGTCTATTTGTACTTTTTGGGATCTTGTGTCTTGTGACATTATGAACTAATTGAATATGGCAAGTGTGTCATCTTAATGAACTTTGTTTTCTTAGGTGTATTTTTTTTTAATGAACAGTGCTACTTGAGACATAGCTCTTCTTTCTGGGGGCAAAACAACCAAACTAATGGTTTTTACATTTTTCTTAAACGATTTTGGTAAGATTTTGTTGTAAACTTGTAACTATTATTTTTATATAAGAGCTATTGCTAGAGTGTTATTTAAAAACTAGTGGGACTGTGGGAGGATAGTTTATTTAAGAACACAAAAGACAAACTTAGTTGAAGTTTTCTTTTTCAGTGTTTAAAGTCTGTGCTTTTGATACACCACATGTGTATGTTCACCCAGATAAAGTGTGCTGTTTATACCAGATAAAGTGAAAATTTTCCGTTGAAAGTGTAACTTATAACTTTCCCGACTTGTTCGTGCCGTATTATACTTACATATATATCTGGCAGCAAGTTGGTGGTGCTATTGTCATGGATGCTGATGCCACTTCAGAACTGCACAAGAGGGGAGTGTCTCCAACAGATGATAACTACAAATTTATCTGGAATAAGGTTGGTAAAATTAAGCATTTTTACGTGTGTTTCTTTGTTTTATTGGCAAATCACTTCTCTATGTTGTTTCTCCATCAGAGAGATTATTCCTTCTGTTTCTTGGATTATAAGTAGGAAATTGGATTTCGTTGAATTTTCAAATTCTCAATTGTTATTAATCAACTTGCGTTAATTTGTCTATATTCCTTGTAGGACCACGAGAGTGTACTGAAAGCTATTTACAATGGCGCGGAGTATATAAACAGTGCTAATGCTGGTGATGAAGTTGGTATTATTATGGAGAAAACAAGCTTCTATGCTGAGCAAGGTGGTCAGGTACTTCACAACTTACTAAATGTTATCTCATTTTATTTTATTTATACATTTCATAACTCATCAATCATCACAATGTGAAGCTCAGTAACATTTAGATTTAAATGTTTTTGAAAAAAATACCAAAAACTAAAAGTGATCCATAACCCGTCTATGGTGCCGTGGCTTCAAACCACAGTGCTGGCCCCTGTTCAATGCTCGGTTGCAGACCTAGCACGGTTGGCCAGATTTGATACAGACTTTTGTTGATTTATTTGCATGCAGTATGTACACACTTACAGATATTAAATTCTTGTTTTCTCCTAGTCTTGATGTGAAATATCTAGAACCTTTACTGAACCGCAATACAGATCCAGGACTAGTAATTTGTCTCTATGTTTGTGTCCAAAGGCCTGCACTAGCTGCGTCCTATAGGGATATTGCCAGCGAAGCTATTTGAAGATATGGTAGTTAAAAACTGCATATAGAGTTACAAATAAGCAACTGCTGCCTCCAGAACCCCAAGGGAATCATCTCTTGCTTTTCATATGTTCACATGATAGTAAATGTATTTTCTTTGTGTTCTGCAAATACTCCTTCTATTGATTCATTAGAAAATAGAGATATTTCTCTTGCCTAACTTGTCCTTCTGGTCTCAGATATTTGACACTGGGTCCATTATGTGCTCCTCTGGGTCATTTCAAGTTTGTAATGTTCAAGTTTATGGTGGGTTTGTTATTCATATTGGTTCTTTTGCTGGAGAGGCTGGCAAAATTTCTGTGGGTGATAAAGTGACCTGCAAAGTAAGTTACACAAGCCATTTGCTTTATCTTGTTGTCATTTTACTGTAGTTGTTCATCTTTCTTTTCTGTCTGGTGATGATTTGAACAGGTTAACTATGACAGGCGTGCTCTTATTGCTCCAAACCACACCTGTACCCACATGCTTAATTATGCTCTAAAGGTATGCCACGTTCATTTTTCATGATCTTTTAGGATCTGGCGGAAAATCTATTTTTCAATTGTTGTGTAAGTAACTCAATACACGAATGCAGGAAGTACTTGGTCCTCATGTTGATCAGAAGGGATCTATTGTTCTTCCTGAGAAGTTGCGTTTTGATTTCTCCCATGGTATGATAATTTTATTTGTTTACCCTTTCATCAGGCTTATGAAAACAAAGGAACAAAGCAGAGAGAAAAGTACTAACCAACATTTACTTTTTGGCAGGCAAGCCCATTCCTCCTAATGATTTGAGGAAAATTGAGTCAATTGTGAACAAACAAATCGATGATGAAATGGATGTTTATGCCACAGAGGCAACTCTCGCTGATGCCAAGCGTATCATTGGTTTACGAGCTGTTTTTGGAGAAGTAAGCTGCTTTGTTTTTTTAGAAATCAGATTTCATTTAAAAGAATTTGTGCAGCCATAATCTGATCTTTTTAGTATGCATGCTAGATCATCACTAAATTTTCCTTTAACGTGTGGATTCAGGTATACCCTGACCCAGTTAGAGTAGTGGCAATCGGTAGGAAGGTAGAGGATCTCCTTGCTGATCCTGATAATAAAGAATGGTCAACAATCTCTACAGAATTTTGTGGAGGTATTTTTATTGCCAATGTAACTGCTAAAGGTTTCCTGAAAATATAATTTATCTTTTAGAAATAATGAGGGATTATGAAAATGCATGAGAAATTGAAGAAGCACGAGTAGACTATGGTGGAGGCTGCAGTTTGGACTTCTGAATACAGTGGATTACTAAAATGAGCATTATTGTGTCAGAGATATTACTGACTTTTTAAATTTAGAAACCAGTAACCTATATTCCCGTTTATCTTTTATCATGCTCTAAAAGCTTTTTTTTTGTTGTTAACTAGGAACTCATATCTCAAATACGCGAGATGCTAAAGCCTTTGCTCTTTTATCCGAGGAGGGAATTGCTAAGGGCATCCGAAGAATAACTGCTGTCACAACTGCTGGTGCTTTCGAGGCAATAAACTTGGCAAAAGAAATAGATCTGCAAATTAGTGAGGCATTCAAGTTAGAGGGTAGCACTCTCGAAAAGGTACTCCAAAAACATCCTGGCTTCTTTTCCCTTAATTTTCTTTGAATTTAGTTTTGCGGTTCTCACTGCTCAGAATCCTATGACTTGGGTATTTAACTTTAATTCTTAATAACTTCACCATCTATCATAATTCGCGGTCATTGGGATCAAAATTCAGAAGTTTGTCTATTTTTGTGTGTTTTCTTCAGTCCATCTTGGCAAAGTAAAGCGCCTTTAAGGTGGCAATGCTTTATTTTGAATGCTAATGGACTCAGACTGAAGTCATCTCTTAACTGTTCTGGCCTTTTTATAGTAGTAGGAGGTTTAGATCAGCGGGGATGAGATAATCAAATTCTTATAGCATCAGCCAACGATAGAGTATTGCTAGTCGGTCTTGGCAAACTTAGTAAGATTTTTGAAAGATGATTTCTTGTATTTGATTTTTTTTTTCTGAACTGTTTTTATTGTCACATTGTTGAAACAAAAAACTGTCTGGGACTCTGGGCTTCTGTTTTCCTTTACCCAGTCAAATATAGAAGTCCTCTTATTCACAAATTATTTGAAGACTGCTATGGTACGTGTTTTCATTGTGGCAAAGCTGTAGAGTCTTAACAATGCAATGCTTGAACGCTCCCCTGTTTAAGTTCCCGATTTCACTATAGTTGATGGGGTTTCAGATTAGTGTAGTTAAGACTTGCAACGTCTAGATGTTCATCTGGATCTTTCACAATCACGGAATTCCCTCTTATTTGTGCATGATTTTTTGGAATCAATGAGAATTCAGTTTCATCTATCTTTGTTCATTTCGGCAAAGCTAAAAATTGTGTGCAAGGAGGAAATGTATTCGCTATTTGGGGAAGATAAATAAGCCATGGCGCTAGCAGCCCAGTATGCCGTAAAATGATTTTATATATGTTCTTATTTGTGTGGTACTAATTAATGGTTAAAGCTTCCAGGTGCTAATGATATGTTGTTAGAAATAAAAGTTCCACATACCTACATGGTATGCACGTCTTTGATCGTTATTACTCCTCACTCAGTTTTTTTTTTTTTTAATTCGGCTGCATGTCTTAATATATCTTTCTTGGAACTAACCTCTGAGTTATCGAACTTGTATTTTCTTACCTTCCCTTTTGCAAACAACATTAATTCTCTGCTTGTATTTTTCTCATCGTCAGAAAGTAGCTGCTCTTAAAAATCTCTTAGATGACGCAACTATTCCAGCACCTACGAAAGCAGATTTGAAAGACAGGGTCTCCAAACTTCAGGTATTGTAGTTAAACATCCATATTTGAATTTACATGTGTGTGATCAGTATAGGTGTTCTTGGATTTCTTGTTTGGACCCACCCCTTATTTCAGTCAGAATAAGTCCCCGGGACCCCGGGCTACTGGATCCAAAGTTTTTAGTTCCTTAGCTGTTGCAAGCGTACAACCCGAAAGTTGAGCTTATGTTAGCATGTTTTCTTAACGACACAGTGAATCAAGTTTTTTTTAAAAAAACTGTTTATATTCAGGATCAAATTAGAAAGGCCCAAAAAAAGATAGCTGAAGAAAATATGCAGAAAGCCGTTAAGGTTGCTACGGAGATGGCAGAGGCCGCTATTTCAGATGGAAAAGCTTTCTGCATATCTCCTATTGATGTGGGTCTTGACCCAGCTGCAGCCCGCGAAGCAGTTCTGAAAGTTATGGAAAAGAAGGTTGCTATTTCTTTTAACTTGCTTTCGGTTTTTTAATTACAAATACTGTTCTCAAAGGGGACTGCAAAAGTCTGTCTAGGGTGCTTTTGTAGCTCAATGATGAGGTATCTATTCCTGCAAATGAGATACATATTCACATTAGGGGTTACTTTTTTCTTTTTGATGAAATTGGATGCGCCCTTGAGCAATGACTCAAATGTGGGTTTAGAACACCTGGATACGTCAGTTTTGCAGTATGGATTAGAAAATGATAAACAGTACCATGGGGCTCATGTATTTTATTTTTAAACACAATGGCAGAGTGGAATAAAAGGAGGAAGTAGACTAGTAGAGGATTTCAGTCTATAGCATATGCGCTACAGAAAGACCCTCCACAGTAAATAATATGCTCAAGTGTTTATGATTACCTCCTTTTCCTGCTGACAGGGATTACCAATTATGGTATTTAGCAAAGATGCAGTCACAAACAAGGCTGTAGTGTATGCTGGGGTACCTGTGAATGGAGATACTAGCAAAGGGTTAGAGGTGTCTGAGTGGCTGACAGCTGCTCTTGGTCCAATAAAAGGGAGATGCGGTAAAGGAAAGGGTGGTCTCGCGCAAGGCCAGGTTGGTTACTTGTCGTTATTTTATTTCACTTGTCTGATACTGTTGGAAACATCGGCTGTGTTTTAGTCACGATCTATTTCATTTATTATTCAGAGATACTCTGTCCCTGAAAAGTATATCGGTTAGGTTGTTTCTGGAACAAGCTTTGTGCTGCAATCCTAAGAACCTTGAATTTGGATATGACACTTGGGGTGCTTTCGCAGAAAGTGCATCCATTTTCGGTTCAACCTAGGGTTTAGAGAATTCGTATTTCAGTTGGGAACCAAGTCAGCCCTCTCTAACTTCAATTTATGGTATGTTTAAATGTGGAAATTGATTGGATTCCAGGGTACTGATGCGACACACATGAAGGAAGCCATGGACATAGCAACAGAATTCGCTTCAATGAAGTTGAGATAATGATACTGCTGTTTTCCTGATAAAGTTACTATGACCTACTTACTCTGGAGAACCACCTGTCAGACTTCATGGTTAGGGTTTATTGATTCACAAAATTGGAATTGGGAAAAAAGTTAATTATGGTTATTGATGTATACCAGATCCGCCTATACAAAAGAAAAAGCTAGTACACTACTTGAATCTGTTATACTGAGAAGAAAAGTTTGCCCATTCTTCTGTGTCACATTGATTATAGATGTAAAACACATAGGTTGGAAGTTTTGTATCGTGTTCTTTGTTGTCCTGCTTGATAACTAGTTAGAGTTGTTTTCACTGCTTGATATCTTTTTCTCTGTGTAAACCCTCATTTAACAAATAGGATTTCAGACAGTTTAGGAGGAGGGCATGATGAACAATCTTGACATCGACTAGGTCTGGTGAGTTGCCAATTAGCATTCAAGTTGCAACTGTTGGTCTAAAATCCAAATCATTGGTTCTTTTGGTGGTTAGAACCTGGAATACCCAGCATTAGTATGTCAAAAACTTTTCAGAAGTGGATTTTTGCACTTGATATTGTTATCACAATGAATCCTGATGTTTTATCAATTCAGAAGTTGGAGTTGTAGACTTGCAGTTATCGAATATCGTGAACCCTGAGAGTATCGTCAGTTATTGACTCAATCACCAGCTTGGCATCAGCTTCTACATGATGTTTTGTAAATTCCTAGCTTTCACCTGCTTCACATACAACCATGGCATCAGCTTCTACATGATGTTTTGCAAATTCCTAGCTTTCGCCTGCTTCACGTATAACCATGCATTCTCCCTCTTTCGGACTCAATGTCCCTCCTTCAAAAGTGCCTTAGATCCCATTGCATTGTCCTGTATTATCAGGAGAAACCAAACCAGTTCCAAGATGATTAGTTTCATACGCATCAATATTGAACTTAGTAACTCCAGTTTCAGATGGTAACCAATCAGAAATAATATGAGAGCTATTAACAGAAGATGCATTGATAGGATTATCAGCAGAATGAGTAAATAACGCATTGTGTAAGATAATAGTTAATGATAGAACGTGGGCACCAACTCAAAACCAGTGGGCACCAACTCAAAACCAATTGGAGCCTCTACATCATGTAGGGGTAGCTCCCTCCATAGTAGGCACGGGTTTAGGGCCTCTACAACATGGACAAAGTATGGGTAGCCGTTGAGCTC
>JAJJMC010017017.1:81048-138474 GCA_023531435.1 Papaver californicum
TTCTTGGTGTTACGGTTGGGTTCGACATGAAACCCAACCGTAACTTTCTCTGAATCACAAAAAATCAAACTTTCAAATCGTGATTTCATCTAATTTGTGCCATAAAAAGATCAAGAGTTTAATCTAGAGGTATCTAAATGCTACTATGGTTGATTGAATCAAAATTTAGGGTTTAAAAAAAAACGACAAAATTTTCTTAAATTTTATCAATTTTTTCTTCCACAAAACACAAATTCAAAAAAAAAAAATTCAAATCATTTGATTAGGTAAAAGATTATGTTTAATTAATCATGATTAGTTTAAATTAATCTTAACTAATTAATGTAATTAAGATTACTAATGAGGGGTGGTTTGGGTATTGTGAAAATATTATGGATAAGGGGTTTTTGTGTTTTACTTCATAATGTCCCTATTTCGTCTTATTAGAGGAACCCCTCAATCAATATTGGAGCCTCTATATCAGCCTTCAAAAGTTAATAATAACATAAAAAAATGATAAAAGAACCCACTTAATTTATAAAAACAACCGTATCTTGGATTAAGACACCCACTCGTTCAAATAACAAAAGTGGCGGAAAAATACTTATATCATGCATGAAAAAAAATGGAAAGAAGTAAAAAAGAGATTAAAAGTGGGAGCTTGTCGGCCGCTTCAAATGAATTTGTGGGCAGTACTTTAACTTGAGAAAGATTTGGTGGGATTGTACTTAGACACATGTTGGGCACTAAAGGGTATATATTTGCCATTAATAGAATTGTGAAATCAGCACACCACTTCCTTGTGGTGTTGCTCAACACGTTTTGAAGTGTGTAAAAGTGGAGGTTAGCCTACAGTGAGAACCTTGAGATATTATTGTTTATTGTGCTTAACAATGTATTGGAGGCTATTAGCTGGTGACGGTGGGACTTGCCATATATTACGACTCCATGCATATTTTAATAAATGAAAATAAAAAAAAAATCTTGGAAGATTATTAGGGGGTGGAGTCGAAGAATATAAAAGGGAGCAGTGGGTATTGATCAGGGGCATCTTTTGTTCTGGTCTATAGAGAATTTGTGCTTCATTTTGATTTTTCTGGTTTATCTACTTAATTGTTCCGGTGTAATCGAAAGAGGACAAAAAAAAACAAGCTGGTGAACTCCGCTATCTTTGTAAGTCTTTTGAGTTGAATAAAAATGAATCTTATTATTTCTTTTGTGCTTCTTCTTTAGTGTGAGCAACAAAATTTATTGTTTAAGGAACAGGGAGAAAACTATATTACGTATATTAATTAATTTTTTAAATTATTTTTTCAAGACTTTTTTATTCTTATTTAAAATTGATGATAATTAACTTTATATGTCCTTAAAATTTAAGATTATCACATATAAATTATTTTTTATAAGTAAACCTAATAAAGAAAATTATCAATTATTTAAAAATTATCATTGATTTAAAAAGATTTATTTTCTGAAACGTATTTTTCGTGTCCTAAATCGTTTCGAGACATTTTTGGAGAACTTATAAAACGTTTTGATACTTAAGTATACACAATATAGTGGAATCCTAACACCCTAGAACCCCCCTCATATTTTATTCCAAATCAATTTTATTTATTTTAAAATTAAGTTTTAGAATAATTTTCAATCAAATTGTGTTAGCACTTTAATTAATAAAAAAAAATTAGGTTTTGCAATTTTAAAAATTCCTGTGGAACGGACAGTATTTGTATACTATCTTTTCAATAGTTGTGCACATAAAGATAAAAATATCATCATTGTTACAGATAAAATTCTAGATTCTCATACCTGTCTCAAAACCCTTAGCGCAACGTGGGTTTCTACTCAGTGTTTCTAGTAAGCGTGGCATATGCAGAGTTTGGTTTTACCCATGTCTCTTCAAGTCTTTGGATCTATCGAAATCACCCTACTTAAAGGTAGCACCAAGTACAAAGTCTTACAACAATTTATCTCATTCCCTGATGGCAAGCTCCAAGGATAAATCGATTATTAACATTACACAACAGTTGGGAAATTCTTCTCTTCAAGACAGACTCATTATACATGAAGATGTAGATATTGAAGAAGGAATCAATAATTTATCACGCAATATAATAGCAAAAATATTTTTTGAGGATGTTATGTCAGTTGGAGTTGCAGAAAGTGATGTAAATTTTTTTGGAAGAATGTTGGGGAATTCAGATTCAGTTTCCATGAAAAGAATATGTACATCATAAAATTTAAAAGGGAAAGTTATAAGGATTTTCTTCTCAAAAAGAAATATTCATCCTTCAATGGATACCTTGTTATAATGTATCATTGGGACCTGATGCGTGTCGTAAGTGCAACAAATTAATCAATATATTTTCCACTAATTAACTAGTGATAGGGGTAGTAAAGATCGTTCCCACAGAAAGCTGTGTAATCGAGATATTATTTAGGTTAGCAAAACTAGAATAAATACTGAAAAGGGGGGTTTTTAAAAAATTAACTAAAACACAATAAAAAGACAATAAGAATAAAGAGATGATTAGGGAGTCCTTGTCGTTACCAAACGTTGACTCTATTAGTATACTTATATATCTTCCATCAGAATCATTCATCACCAATCGTAGAATAACAATAAACTCTGTTATTCCCAAAACTCCTTTTATCACTGGATACGGAAACGTTCGACTACCAGACCCAATCCATCTGAGCCACCATGAATAAGATCTCAAGGTGTAACCCAATTGAATACATTAGGGTTTGTGAATTTAGGTTGAACCTAGCATCAAACTCATAAGCTCAGTCTGTTTACTAGTGTTATATTCACACGAAATTACTCCAGAGAATCCCTCTGCAAGGTCTCGTGTTCTCTACTCTTGTAGGAGGTGTTCTACTATTACACGTATTTCACAACTCTCTACTAGTAATATAATGATCAATAAAATGATCCAATTGTACACTTGAACAATCTAGAAATCAATCATAAACCCTAGATGTAGTGGAAACAAACGAGATGATTAAAACTCTGAATAAACTTGTATTACTAGTAAAGCTTCACGCTTAGAACATTGAATTCATCCATAATCAATAAAAACTAGCTATTCATGATACAAGAAAGAAGAAAAAATAGCATGGTTTTCTCCAAAAGGGGTAAACCCTAGAATTTGGAATAAATCTCTTTTCTCTTCTTGTTTATGTAAAAACTAGGTCTAGATATGTGTATCTCTCTCTATATATATCTCCAAAGGTATTATAATTGTCTCTTAAATAGATATCCCAATTGTAGAGGTACTCGTGCTCAAATCCCGGTCATACTAGGTTTTAGAAACTCAAAAATATCATAAAAACCCGTCAAAAATACCTAGGTCTCGTATACGCCTGAATGGTCTGACCCTCCGAGAATTCTGATTTTCTCGATGACTTGACCCTCGAGAAAATTATTTCTTTCTGGATTTTCTTTTCTCGATGACTTGACCCTCCGAGAAAAGTCTGAACCTGTTTTTCTTATAACTTCTTCATATGAAGTTGGAATGATCTTATTATTTCGTCGTGGGCTTCGTTTCTCCGTTCTCTCCAATATGTGATAAAAAATCCTAAATTTGGGCGACTTCCACTTGGTCTTTGGTCCTTCTTCCTTTGTAACATGTCTCTTCATGCACAATCTAACACTTTGTAGCTTCTTTTTAGATGATTCACCTAATAAAAGCATAAACTACAAAACAAGCGTAATATAAAATAATTTCACAAAAAATCTAGCAAATACTAGCATGAAATTGACACTTTAAACATGTAAAATATGCACTTATCAAATTCCCACACACTTAGCTTTTACTAGTCCTCGAGCAAACTAAACTAAACTAATCTAAACTAAATAAAATACAACTCCCTTTCGTTGAGGACACGGTTATACTTAGCATGTGTAACAAGCCTTTAAATCCCTAGGTGTCCCTAGTGGACAAGTTATAGTCTCTTGAGGGTTTACAAGAGGTATACCCACAAAACCTACTCCAACTTCAAAGTCACAAGAATCTAAAGAGCTAAGAGGACATAAAGTTTCTGCACACTAACAATAGGAAGTTAAAAATGCCGAAGAACATTATTCTCATGGCTAACTCTTGAGTTAGGAGAAAACCACTATATGAAAGAATCCAGCCTCGAGAGAGATTGAATGCTTCACTTCCTCACTATTATGATTTTATGAAATTGACACTCAGAAGACGCATTTTATGGTTCTCACGTGTACAGGTAGGAGTGAAGATAAAAATCATGCGCACGTTGAATGGTGGGAAGGAAAGGTAACCTTCCGATTTATATGAAGATGTTATCCCATAGAACATGGGACGAACGAGAACCTTTTTTTCTTTTCTTTTTCTATTGACCTCTAAGAAAGGAAATCAACCACTATGCAAGGATGAGAACACTTACTTACCTTCTCATCCGGTCTACAATCGACACCACTCTTACAACATCCAACAGAAACGTCTTCGTTCTTCAACTGTTGATGATGAACTCTTGAAATTCGTAGAACCTTGACAATTTTTAACTTTTTTCCTCAATTCCTTGTTGCTTGAAACTTCTTTATAAATTTCTTCTTCTAATGGCCTTATTGAATGAATACAAAAGGAAATAAACACTAAACAAATTTTTTATTATTTTTTATATGTTATATATATTTCAATTTCTATTTTCGTTTTTTCATTATCAAAATAAAATATAAACTGCAAAATAAGATGAAATAGACAATGACCTACTATGGCCGTGGGATAAAGACTTGATTCTTTACAACTTGTATTGTCTTGGTATCATAAACTTCATGAAAATTCACATCTTTTGCTTTTCTTTGCTCTTGCACTTAGTCTTCAACTTGGATATAGAATTCTTCCCTTTGTCTTGTTGCTTCTCTTGAATGCGAAATTTTCTTTTTCTTGTACTGTTACTTGTAAACCTTGAACGTCTTCAACTTTCCTTCAAATTTGTGATGCTCTGCTTGTTGATGATAATGATGTTTCTATGGACCTGTCATTGTCGAGAGAATGGTGTCAACTACGAACAAGACTACAATATAGAGTTAGCAATTCTAATGACACTCTCATGATTGACAGAAATAGCACTCAAGAGATCCAAAAGTAGTGCTGAAATTGGTGCGAAGTTAGGTAGATCATCATTCTACCAGGAATTTGCGCAGATGAAACACTCTAACCGGATAATTTAGACAGGTATAAAGAATTGAAGGTCTGGTGCCTCACTCATGGGTATTGAATGATCAACTTCTCTAATATTGTATTCTCTACTGGCATTTTAAGTCTATTTTTATCAGCTTTATCCTCTCAACAACTAAGCACTTCGAATGTAGTTCTCTAATACTTCTAAGTTCATTTATTTCGGTTAGAACTCCGTAACTAGACTTAGCTAGAAGTATACAAAGTGACTCTAAAATCTCTAAAAGTTGGAGGTTTCATGCAAATATGTACAAAAAGTTTAAAATTTTACCTACAAAAGTGAAATCTCAAAGTAAAGACTAAAAACTCTATATGCTTAATATTCCCCACACTTAAATTTTACATTGTCCTCAATGTAAATTGACTCTTCCAATGTAAGAAATTAAGATGGAAAATTCATAATATGATATGAAACTAAAAAGCAAAAGCAAAAGATAGAAATAAAAAACCAATGGGTTTCCTCACATTGAGTGTTTATTTTAACGTCCCCATCCTAACCTTCTGGTTATTGCCTATAAACCAACAATCTGAAAATCTGGGGATCCACCCAGACAACAATATGTAGTTCTAATAACAGCTTCATAAAAACGTTAGCATAAGATATAAACATTGAAACTTTATGGAAGTTTCCCATACACTTAGTTTTTTTAACACCTGGAAGTGTATAAAGAACATAAAACATGTGAACCTCTTTGGGTTCCTCTCGGTGAACCTGTACAATGCTAAAATCAAACACATTTAGTGGTGGATAATTAGAAGAAAATAATTCTTAATAATTTCGGTAACACATATACCCAACCCTAAGTGAGGTAGCTCCTTAAAAATCGGGTTAACAACCTTTTGTGGAACTATTTCGATAGGGGAGGAGGATCAAAAGATATAGAACTGTGTAAAGGATTAGACAAACCTTTCACGATCTCATGTATAACGGGGTCCTCATCATTCTTAAATAACTCCAATGAATTATTTACCTCATGTGAATGCGGTCCTTTATCAAACTATTTTGAAAACTAATCTTCGTCAGTTTCTGCTTCAACCGAAATCTCATCATCGTTATTATCCTTAGCAAGCTCAATCGAGTCTTCCATAAAATCAATAAATTTGGTTTATTTCTCAATCACCATCTCTTCAACACTCTCAATCGAATTCATCTCTAAGAGAATCCTCTTCGGTGTAAACCGTAGGATTATCGGTATGAGTCTCCTCAGAAGAAATAATCGGGTCTTCCACTTGTAAATCAATTGTCCTAAAAACATTATAATCTGGATATGCTTTATAACGTTAGGCGTTTGAGTATGTTACCCCATTTAGAATAATGTATTTTTTATACCAAGGATCCTCGTTTTGAATAGGCGAATGATCATTATAATGATCCGGAGTTGGAATAACTTCATCATCGTTGCAAGGAATTTCCAAAGGCTGATCATCTTTTTCCGTTTCCTTCTTAATTTGATCAATGTCTCTTTTTAAGTTTTCCAAGCTCTTTCTGACTTCTTGGAGTGATTCATCCATGTTTTGAAAATATTGAACCATGTTCCTTTGACACTCTTATACCATAGTACAGAAAGTATCCTCAAAAATAGAGACTTTTTGATGTTGATATTGAGGTTGGAGTGGTTGATCAATTTGAATGTAAAGTTGTTCCATTATGATACACATATGTTCTTCAATACTAGAAGAAATAATGTTAGAAGCATAACTATCCTCCCATCCTCGTGGTTGTTCACTTACATACCCGTTGTAAGGTTGTTGGCATCTATGAGAATAACGATAAGGTTCCGTAGGGTACTGGTCATAACCAAAAGATTAGTTTGATTATACCCTTGGTGCGGGTGGTAGTTGTCATAAGAATGAGATTGAAAACCATATTGATTACCGCTATTGTATGATTGATCTTGTGCACCTTACATGTTTTTCCGTAAGAAAACATGACGACTCACAAGAAAAAGAAAAATCTAAAAGAAAATCTAAAACCTAAATAAAAACAAAAGTGATACTTACAACCTGTTTTTAAAATTTACCTCCCACTTTTGACGAGCGGATAACACCTTCAACATGTTGTTAACACCACGAAAACCTAAAAATCTGAAAAACACTAAAGAAAAACATGAAAATATCTAAACTACTAAACAAGCTAAAAAAAATAACAAATCAATTAACCACTGCTCCCCGGCAGTGGCGCCAAAATTTGATGCGTGTCGTAAGTGTAACAAATTAATCAATATATTTATCACTAATTAAGAAGTAATATAGAGGTAGTAAGGATCGTTCCCACAGAGAGCTGTGTAATCGAGATGTTATTTAGGTAAGCAAAACTAGAATAAATACTGAAAATAGGGTTTTTTAGATTTAATTAACTAAACACAATAAAAACACAATAAGAATAAAAATATGATTAGGGAGTCCTTGTCGTTACCAAACGTTGACTGAATTAGTATACTTATCTATATTTTGTCAGAATCATTCATCACTTACCGTAGAATAGTAATAAGCTTTGTTATTCCCAAAACTCCTTTTGTCACAGGATACAGAAGCGCTCGCCTACCAGATTATATCCATCTGAGCCACCATGAATAAGATCTCAAGGTTTAACCCAATCAAATGTATTAGGGTTTGTGAATTTAGGTTGATCCTAGCATCAAACGCATAAGCTCGGTGTGTTTACTAGTGTTATCTTCACACGAAATTGCTCCATAGAATCCCTCTGCAAGGTCTCTGGTCGGTTGTCAGCCAAGCAAAATTAATTCAAGTTCTTACTTCACTAATATAGATTAGAGTATAGTAATAAGAACAAGTTCGTTGCCACAGATAGGCAGGTGATTGTTAATTACTTTCGATTACTTATGTAAACTGGGGGGTTTTGGTTGTGATTATAACTAAATTATGCTAAAACAAATTGATTAAAACGAATATCAGAGATAAAGAACATTGGTTAGAGAGTTCATCTTCCATCTTGAAACATGTTATCAACCAAATCATACTCAACATTCATGCACTCTCAATATCAATAACCCTAAAGCATCCTATCGCAGGCTTACTCCGGCAAAACTCCTATTATCATCAAAGGCGCAAGAGCCACTCTTTGAATCCTTTTCAACGAATAACTTGGCGCAAGATCCACTCAAGTTTAACCCAATGAAAGCAATGGTCTTTGTGAGTTGAGGTTATTCTAAGCAATCCGGCGCAAGAGCCACTCAGATTTAACCTAGGTCACGCTTCTACACATAATTGCATGGTAACATCCCGTTATTAACAACTATGTTATGCTACTTGTAACAAGGATCTTTCGACAATTCCGGATCTCAAACCCTAGTTTAGCTATAGATTTCAATGCATGCTCATCTAATTCGCGACTTAACCAAACAAGCAATCCATCATACAAGGCGTTATAAACGGTAGAACATAAGCGATATTGAAGAGATTATGAACATATGAGAATGAATACTTCAATTAATAAACATGTTTTCCAACTTAGGACTACATCTCTGACCAATAAGAAAGGTTTAGTTCATCATGGATTTCTCAAAATCCATGGAAAATAATCAAGAAAACAAGTAAAGCAAACTCTAGAAATCGTGATGATCAATCGCAACTCCAAGCCCTAGCTTCTTGTTCTCCTTGTGTTTTCAAGTCTCCAAAAGTGTCCAAGCTCTCTTTCTAGGGTTATGAAAGTCTTCTTATATAGTCTCCATCATATCTAGGTGTTAGAGTCCTAATGGGACCATGATACCTTGATTTGGAAGTCAAAAACGTGTCTTAGAAGTGCCTCCCGTCGAGTCATAATCGGTAGGCAAGACCCCCTCTTTAACTACAAGGGCTCAAAATATAACTTTCATGTACCCAAAACGTGTCATAATCGGTAGGCTCGCTTTCCGTGTAAACTACCGATTGTTGGAGCTCAAAAACGAAGTTTTCCTGTACCCGAAATCGCTTATAATCGGTAGGTTATTTTCCCTTGTAAACTCCCGATTGATATGTTGAGTGTTTCATTATTTTCTTTCGGCTATTTTGCTCATAACTTCCTCATACGAACTCCAAATGACCTCATTCTTTTTGCGTTGGATTCGTATTCTCATTCTCTTCAAAATGGTATTAAGAAATCCTGGATTTGAATGAGTTGAATTCGGTATTTGGCCCTTCTCCATTGGCAGAACTTAACTTCCTTGTTCATTTCGTGTCGTAATGAACTCCTTTCTTCTTCTTTGGTTGAGTACACTTCAAAACTCCTAAGAAACTCATAAAAAAACAAAATCAAAGAATAATGATATGAAAACTAACAAGAAATCAATGAATTAGAGTATCTAAATAATGCAAATAATGCACCTATCAGTCTCGCGTTCTCTACTCTTATAAGAGGTGTTCGACTATTACACGTATCTCACAACTCTCTACTAGTAATATAATGATCAATAGAATAATTCAATTGTACAGTTGAACAATCTAGAAATCAATCATATACCCTAGATGTAGTGAAAACAAATGATGATGATTAAAACTTCGAATAAACTTGTATTACTAATAAAGCTTCACGCTTAGAAAATTGAATTCATTCATAATCAATAAAAACTAGCTACTCATGGTACAAGAAAGAAGAAGAAATAGCATGGTTTCCCCCAAAAGGGGTAAACCCTAGAATTTGGAATAAATCTCTCTTTTCCTCTTGTTTATGTAAAACCTAGGTCTAGATATGTGTATCTATATATATATATATATATCAGGTTGTAGAGGTGTCTTGCTCAAATTCCGGTCATACTAGGTTTTGGAAGCTCAAAAATATCATATATACCCGTCAAAAATACCTAGCTCTCGTATACGCCTCGATGGTCTGAACCTCGGAGAAAATTATTTCTTTCTGGATTTTCTTTTCTCGGTGGCTTGACCCTCCGAGAATATTGTCTTTCTCGATGGCTTGACCCTCCGAGAAAATTCTGAACTTGTTTTTCTTATAACTTCTTCATATGAAGTCGAAATAATCCCATTCTTTCGTCGTGGGCTTCGTTTATCCGTTCTCTCCAATATGGTGATAAGAAATCCTAAATTTGGGCGAGTTCCACTTGGTCTTTGGTCCTTCTTCCTTTGCAGCACTTCCCTTCATGTACAATCCAACACTTTATACCTCCTTTTTGGATGATTCACCTAATAAAAGCATAAACTACAAAACAAACGTAATATACAATAATTCACAAGAAATCTAGTAAATACTAGCATGAAATTGATACTCTAAATATGTAAAATACGCACTTATCAGGACCCAACAGTAGATGCTTCTAAACTGGATTGGAATCATGTAATTGCAGAATTTAAACTTTGGAATCAGTCCCAAGAATTTTGAACAAGGTTTACTGAGAAGACGGCTAGAATGTTGGGAACAGTTTATAGTGTTGATTCACCAAATGCTATAGCTCAGAAGCATAAACGAGTAACTGTATGTGCCTTAGTGACAGTTGATACTCTTTGGAGAAGATCAATTCAAGTGGAGAAAATTAATGGAATGGAGGTCAAAATCATTTTCCATTATCTCAATCAACCTTTTCGAATTTTTCCTCAGTGCTATGTTCTAAATCATGATAAGATAAAATTGTTCGGGAATTTCTACCCGCCTATAAAAGGAGATCAATATGCTAGATAGATTTTTCAGAAGTCCACATGTTGCTAGTCAGGCTCACATTAATCAAGGGCTTCTTACACTCACAATGGATGAATCTAGTCAATCCTCTACAATTGACAAATTTCCTATTACTGATCCTAGAGATAGCAAGAGACAAAAAAGTGAACAAGAATTTCTCAGTACTGAGACAGGGGTACAACTTAATTCTCCAGCTTCATAAGAAACAAGTGAAACACTCGTTAGCAATGTTGAGGGTAATGAGCATGTATACTTCACTCTTTTTGTTTTTCACACTACTTACATTCCTTGTTTAAGCTATATAACTTCTACATATTTTCTTTTCTTTGTGTTCCTCAATCCCCTGGCATCTCACCTTTTATTTTTTAAGTTATACTACTTATCTTTTGTGAAGTGGCAATTTGACTCCTTTAGTCTAGTTACTCTTGTTTCATTTGATTTCTTGTTTAGTAACATTTGTTTGTTTCCTTTTGATATCATGAAGATATTGTCATGCAACGTTCATGGGATTAGGTAGCATTTAACCCAAAACTATTTAAAAAATAAAATCTTTTCTCACTCCCCAGACTTAATCTTTTTGGCTGAGACTAAAATAGGATATAAGAAAATGGCTTTTATCCAGAAATCTTTTGTTTACCCAAATAACTGGATACATGGCTCAATAGGATTATCTGAAGGTCTTTGTGTCTTGTGGAAGGATGGATTTCAAATAGAGGTTATTCAAGAGGAAAAAAATATAGTCTCCTTCATCATGCAGACTGATGTTGCAGTAGGTAAATGGCTTTTAACTTGTATATATGGAGTTATACATGAAGCTGAAAAAATCACTCATTAGAAAGCGGTAACTTCATTATCTCAAAATTTTAATTTACCTTGGGTCTTAATAGGAGATGTTAATACTACCTTGTCTATTTTTACAAAAATAGGAGTCTCTAGTACTCCTAATAGAAAACACTTGTTTGCTGCTCAGACCATAAGAAATTTAGGTCTTATGGATGTTGTTTGATCCAGAGATCCTTTCACATGGTCTAATCATAGATCAGGTGACAATCACATCAAAGTGAGATTAGATAGAGCAGTAGCAAATCAGTTATGGCATAATGTTTATTCACATGCACACTTGGCCAATTTACTTCCTGTTGGTTTAGATCATGCTCCTATCTTGTTAGATATGATAAAAAAATCTCATAAAGTTAGAAGACCTTTTAGGGCTTTTGAATACTGTTTTGCACATAAAAATTGTGATGATATCATTGATAGGGCCTGGAAAACTCAAAATATGCCTCTTAATTTGAATGTTCTTTCCACAAAATTGATTGCCATACAACATGCTTTGGAACAGTGGACTAAAGTTACTTTTGGAAGTATTAATGAGAAAATTCAGCATATAAAAAGTCAATTATATCATTTATGCCAATCTGATGTGAATGCTGAACTTACTCCTCAATATAATAATTTGAAATTGCAATTATCCCATTGGTATGATATTAAAGACCAGCATGTGAGACAAATTTCTAGGGATAACTATTTTGCTTATGGTGATCGTAATAATAAATATTCTCATGCTAGGGATAACTTTAAAAAACGTAAAAATCACATAGCTTCTTTACAGAATTCACTAGGAATTTGGTGTAATGAAAGACCCCAATTGGAATATTTGCTTAATAATCACTTTAGACATATCTCCACCTCTTCTAATCCTAGTACTGATTCTGATTTGCTTGCTCTTATTAATCCTTGTATAACTAAAGATGATAATCTGAATTTGTTAAAAGTCTCTAATGTTGAGGAGATTAAATAAAATTTCTTAGATGCCATCGTGGAAGCCCCTGCGCCAGATGGATTTCAGGTTGGCTTTTATAAACTCTCATGGGATATTGTTAAGCAAGAGGTAGTGTCTTAAGTTAAAAAAAAAAATTAGAACTCAATATTTTGACCATAATCTGAATTTTTTACTTACCAAACTTTGGTTCCAAAGGTAGACTGTCTTGCTAATCCTAGTGATTTCACACCAATTAGTTTATGTAACTCAACCTATAAGATTATTTCAAAACTAATGGTGAATCGTATGAAGCCTTTTATATCTAAGATTATTTCACCATATCAGGCTGCTTTTGTACCAGGGAGATACATTCAAGATAATATAGTTATAGCTCATGAAATGATTGATACTATGAAGAAAAGCAAAGATAGAGTAGGGGTTGTAGCTATAAAACTTGATATGTCCAAGGCATTTGATCGACTAGAATGGAATTTTGTTAGGTATATCTTTCATCAACTAGGTTTTGATCCTAAATGATGTAACATGATCCATCATTGCATAAGTACTCCATAAATCTCTTTGTTGTTGAATGGTTCCCCTTGTCATCCCTTCACTCCATCAAGAGGATTAAGACAAGGGGATAATCTTTCTCTCGTATATTTTTATAATATGTATGGATGCATTGTCTCGTTTGCTTATACATGTTGAATCTAAGAAATCGATACATGGGGTTAAGCCCACTAGAAATGGTCCTTCAATTTCACATTTTATTGTTTCTTAAAGCAAAAAATTATGATATTAAACATGCTCAGGATATCTTAGTTAGATTCAGCAGATCATCTGGACATGTTATAAACCCTTTGAAAAGTAGCATTGCTTTCACTCCCAAAATGCCTAGAAGTAGACAACAAAAATTGCTAATTTTTTACAAATGCATCCCATGAAACTCAGTGGTAAATATCTTGGAGTTCCTTTATTCTTGAATAGGTCTAAAGTGGTTACTTTTCAACCATTTGTTGACCAAATGCGGAAAAAAATTGGATGGGTGGAAAGAAAAATTGATTCCACAGGCAGGTAGAGCCATCCATATTCAAGTTGTGCTTAATTTTGTTGCCATATACCAAACTTCATGTTTTCCCTTACCAAATTCTATAATAAAACAATTAGATACTTTACAACATAGATATTGGTAGGGACATATACCAAGGCAAAAAGGACTGAATCCTAAAGCTTGGAGGTCTATTTGTCCCTAAAAGATTAGGGGGTTTAGGTTTCAAGAACCTAAGGAAATTAAATTTATCATTGTTTACTAGAATGGATTGGAGGCTTCTGACACAACCAGATGCTTTATGGGCTAAAGTGGTGAAATCTAACATTTTCCTAAGCATAATCTTTTACATGCTTCATTATCAAAAAAAGGTAATTGGATTTGGAAAGGTTTGAAAAAAGGAATTGAAATAGTTAGAAAATATCACATGTGGGATATTTTCATATGTGAGAATGTTAGTTTGTGGCAAGATAGATGGATAGAACCACAGTATGAGTTGCTGCAAAGACCTACAGATCTCCAACTTCAGGGCTATACCTAAGTGGATCAACTCATTGATCCTTACAGTCATGAATGGGAGGATACTGCTCTTATAGAATTATTTTCAAATGATAAAATAGAGAAAATAAAACTATTAGAATACCATGCTCAAGTGCTAATGTTTTGAAATGGTCTCTAACTACTTCAGGTAATTTTACTACTAAATCTGTGTATAAAGCTTTACTATAGGTTCAGGATACAGTAACTCCTCAACATCAGAAATATTGGTTGAGAATGTGGAAATTAGACATTCTTCATAAGTTCAAAAAATTTCCGTGGAAGTGTTTGCAGGATATCTTACCGCTTAAAACTTGCTTGTTTAGATTTGCTATTGTTTCAAGTAATATTTGCTCTCTATATCTTCTGAAACTTTTGACCACCTTTTCTTCTATTGTCATTTTGCTACGGCTATATGGTTTGCTATTTGTCCTCATATTTTTCCTTTAGTTTCCTCATTTTCATCTTTACAGGCTTGGAAATGGAGCTGGTTCCATTCCCCAACATATTCTCATATGCTAGAAAATCTTAATTTCTATATAGTTATTTTTTGGCAAATCTAGAAAGCCAGATGCAAAGCTTTGTATAGAGAATCTAGCCCAACATCCCTTAATTGTTATCCATTTAATCCACAGTTAGTTAGAAACCATAAAGCAAATACAAGGCTTATATGCATCCATTTAATCCACACTCAGTTAGAAACCATAAAGCAAACACAAGGCTTGTATGATACACTTAAGAGTACACAAGTCAGGCTATTGAATAATAATATTAAGCATCATTTTAATTCTGCGATTCTTAACTCTAATCAATGCAGTCATCTAACCTCTCTTGATGTTTCTTTGGGGAAAAACTCCTCAATTGCAGGATATGGCATTGTTATAAGAAGATCAAATGGAGACTTCTACAGCCAGCTGCTGGACAACAGACGTAAAGTAAGTAATTGAAGCAGAGGCTCAAGCCCTTCATCAAGCTATTAGATGGGCACAACAACATCAAATTTTAAATGTTATATTCATCTATGATAATCTCTCTCTAGTCCAAGCTATAAATGGAGAAGGCACAAATATTCAATGGACGTAATTTTCCATTAACAAAGATTGTATTTACGGTATTTCAGAGTTTCAGAAAGCATGTAATTATATTCCTAGAAACAGCAATAGAGAAGCCTATGCTCTAGCTAAACTAGCAAGAAAATGTAATCTATCTAATCTATGGGATCAACTTCCTCTGATCTGTGTAGCAGGAAAATTACCCAACTAGTGTACTCTTTAGTTGTTCAATATATTATCTTGTTTTTTTTTTAAAAATAAAACACTACAAAATTACACGAGACATCAAATGTCACAAATAGGAGGATATTTATTAGGGTATTGGTCTGGCAGTCTACGGCACGTGGTGCAACAATACACCCACTACATATAAAATTTTAGAAATTCGATCAACAGTTGAGTAGAGAAGTGGTAGGTTGAGCAACCGTCCATTCAACCTCAACAGAGTGGGGAGCAGTTATCAGCACTTTCTCCACCTTCTCCACTTCACCACTATTCAACCATCGACACTTTCTTCCAGAGAGGAGATCAGGTGAACGGTTACAATAGCTATGATTATAAAATAAATTTCTCAATCTATTGGACATAACACGATATTACAACAAGTCGAGATTGAAAAAAAAAACAAGACAAGTCTAATATTGAACAACTCGATCACTTAATCTTCTCACATACAAAGAAATTGTTCATAGCTATTCATACAAATTACATCCCACAGGGTCTGATACTCTGACCTCAATTTTCTCTTGCTTCCCTCCCTAAAACCAACCCTTCTCTTTTTCTTTTGTGACTGAAGCAAGACTGGAACTGTCAGGATTGTACAAATTGATCTCTCGAATCTAAACAAAGTACTTCAATAATAGAAATGTTTAAGGATTAGACGAACATTCATCTGCTCACCCCACTTTTTCCAATTTACCCTCTGAATTCATTTTCTCCACCAACAACAGTACACTAAGAAAAGGGAACTCTTAAAAAATGTTACTTCTTTGCCGTCCAACCTTTGCATAACAAACAAATTTTGAAATATAAGAAAAGTGCATAAGCTTGTTGTGTTATAGTCAATAGGTACCTATGAAGTATTGAAATATAACAAGCAAGTACTGAACAAGTTATATAGTAGAATTTAATTATAATTGAAAGTACAATCTAGATTTTCATTTATACCAACTAACCCAAGCACTATGTATGTCCAATTGACATTGTATCTATGAAGTATCCGCCTGCAAATCCATATGTTGTTTCTGATCTGCACTAACATGTACAAAATCGTCCTACAAATCCATTTATAAACTGGTTAGAATCAAGTACTAGCAAGGTGATAGCCAAATATAAATACGACAAAATACTAGATCGCCACAAGAAGTTAAAAACTATAATTACATGGACACAATCCACTTGGTGCAACCTGTTCAGATAACATTATGAACATTGATAAAATAGTAATGTGCCTTCAGCAATTACAGGAGAATCAGTAACCAATATGAAATTGCATATTTAACATGCTAGGAAATGGAACTTGCTAGGACTGCTTCTTTACCTGAGTTTGCAATAGCTGGGTCAATACCAAGTGCAGCAGGATCCAAAAGAAGTTGGTAGAGCAGGCAAATTGAGTTTTAATGTCATGTCTCTGCAAATGATAGTAAAGGTCATATAAATCTTCTGTTCCAGTTAGACATATTATGTGACTAATTATGAATTAGAAGCATATAGTTACATTTACCATTTAATGCACGAGCTCTAGATATAGTGTGGCACAAACTGGTGAGAGACTCTCTAGTATATATGTAAAGTTAAGCAACTTACCCAAAGCCATCACAACAGAATAAGGATCTTTAGAGCCCAACTCAGAAATCATTGCCAGAGCATGCCTCACAGCATCTGGATTAGCAAATGATACACTACAGTGACAAGTGAAACTCAATTAGCGAACTAATTATGTAACCGCAAAAGCCAAAATACAACAACAACAAAGATAAATATAACACCAACCTCAAAATAACATGCTACGAAATAGTGCAATAAAACATGCTGAAAACTTTATGTAGAGGCATGTTTAGACTATGCCATACATTCTTCTAAACTGAAGATAAAACAAGAAGGAGATGCAAATCGCGAACCTGTACTTTATGAGGGAAGATAAGAAGAAGTGCTTCTGAATATTTTTCATTTAGCCTTCTTGATCTATCAAAAGTAGCCTTGAGCCTCAAAGCCCATATAGTTTTTCCATCCTCACTGCCTGAATATAACAACACACACAACAGGGGTATATAGGGAGAAGTAAAAAATATTTAACCCAGCGGTAGGAGCATCAAATGGATCATTCCAATTCTTTAACCCAACAGTGTCTGCGAGCTTAGAATATCCTCCTGTAGCTTCAAGTGCATTGAGGAACCTACCCACAAAGACCAAAATATTTTAGCCGCAGATCAAAGGCGCCACTGCATAAAAGTCAGTTATATAAATACCAAAACATTTTACCCCAGACACTCACTGCATCAGAATATTAGGTATTTATCATTGTCTTGATCCTACCATTCTGTAACCAACTGTAATGGGTGCAACTCAAAAGTTATCATGCACATTTCAAACTTACATAACAGTGAGATACTTTGTATTAATACCAAAACGGCCAAATTTTAAGAAGGCTAAGGATCAAATTCCTTTTTATGGGTGTAACTCAAAATATACATCTAATTGATTGAATACAACCATCTAAGCATAAGGCCTCCTTTTTCGAATTCATTTTTGCTGTTGATCTGTAAAATCTATCCAAGCAAGGAAAATTTCAGCCAAGTGATAACGAGGACTCACTTCAGTAACTAGATTAAGCTTACAAATGAATAACACATTTTCTGGAGGTTTCCTATCAGCACCAGGAATGTCACCGATCTGTAAAATGCACATAAGACACATGTAAACAACTGTTTCATAGAATTAGATCAATTATCACATATAAGAGAAATAAATCTGGACAATACACTCACTTTCATATAAAACTGAAGTTCATTACAAATTGTATGCTACTGATGTGAAAATACCGAATATACATTGGTGTACCAAATCAGAGGGATCTGATTGATTACTTCCTCAACCTACTAAATAGAATCTGACAACAAAACCATACAAATTTAAAAGGCAAAAAGGTAGCATACAGATACAAAACCAGCTTCTACTGATACTCTGATAAGAGATTGGCTGTCAATAGCAGACAGAGTGGTGCCTTTAGCATATTACTTCTTTTAGTTTAATAAGGTTTGGACACATATCAGTTTCTACCTGGCTCATTTCAAATGTTAGTTAGGGATTAGTTAGTTAAGCTGTTCTTAATTGTAATTGGGTATATAAATACCCGTCTGATTCATTGTTATAATCAGATTAGAAATAATACATTCCACCGAGTTTATCCCTTTCCTCTTCTCTCTGTCCAACTCTTTCCAAGAAGACTTCCAATTCATCAAAATCAAAACCATTATCATCATTTTTCCCTAACTCGAAGAAAATGATCTATCATTTTGGTATCAGAGCTTCGTTGGATTTCTGATTGAAGAAAGTTCGAAAATCAAAATCTGGTAGAGAATTTTCAATGGATAACAACATTACTCGAATCACATCCTTGGAAGAACGATGTGTTGGCTTTAACAATGAATTATTAACGTTGAATGATCGTACATCAGGAATTTCGTTAGGACTCAATGGAGTTACTAGTAGAGTAGATGGAATTACTAATCGACTTGATGATGTTTCAAACCAGATCAATGTTATGAGCGTTCAAATGAATATGATGTTTCAATTTATGCTGGAAATTAGAGCAAATAGTATTCAAGATAATCATAGAAATGATAATCTACTACATCATGAGGGAGTTGAAAATCCAGATCTAGCTGATGAGCGAAATCATAGAAGGGAGAATACTAATGTTGTTAATAGGGCAATATCTCAACCAAGAGTAGAGCTACCTCGATTCAATAATGGAGATGATCTGATTGTATGGATCTACAAGGCTGAGCAATATTTCAGATTTTATGATGTACCAGCAAATCAGAAGGTCACAACAGCGTCATTTCAACTTGAAGGAGACGTATTACAGTGGTACCAATGGCAAGGATATGATCGATCCAATCCTGCTTGGGAGGTATTTGTTCGTGAACTGTGTAAGGAATTTAGACCAGCTGATTACATTGATTTCACTTCATCTCTTTTCAAACTAAGACAAACAGGTACGTTTTAAGATTACGTTTCAACTTTTCGAAAATTTACAATTAGAACAACAGGATTATCTCAAGATGCACTTAAGAGTTGTTTTATTGGTGGTCTTAAGGATTGAGCTTAAATTTGATGTGCACATACTTAAGCCTATAACAATACATGATGCCATTACAATAGCTACTCAATTGAATACTAAGATCATGTCCTTGAATATTTATATTCCAAGACAGACTCAGAGAGTATATGCCAATGCTACACCCTCAGAAATGCCAAGTCCAGCAAAAGCTCTACCTAGAATTGAGTACAAAAGAATCACTCCATCAGCTGTGACTGATAGGAATCTCAACAACTTATGTTATAATTATAATGAAAAGTGGTTTAGAGGACATGTGTGCAAAGAAAGAGCCTCTAAAGCTGGTGGAACACAAGCTCTGGTGTTGGACTTAGTGGAAGGTGTGGGAGATGTGACTGAAGAAGTGAATGAAGTCACTGATAGTGTGGAGGTAACAACAGCAGTATCCTCTATTCACTTGAGTGAATGTGCTATTTTTGGAGCTGTTCATTTACCTTCTACTAAAACTATGAAAGTTAGTGGAAGACTCAAGGCAGTGGAAGTAAAAATATTATTGGACTCTGGAAGTACTCACAATTTTGTAGATTCTCGATTAATAAATAAATTGAATTGGACTCCTCATTTGGAGAGTTCTATAAAGGTGATGGTGGCTGATGGCAGTACTGTAAAAGGAGGAGGTCTGTTTAAAGATATGCATATTGAGCTGAGAAGTTTCAAGGAATTCACTGACCTTCAAATGCTTCCTTTGGGTGGTTGCGATGTGGTGCTTGGTGTGCAATGGTTATCTACTCTAGGGAAGCTTACATGAGACTTCTCCAATTACACTTTAGAGTTTAATATCAATGGTCAACCACATGTGGTGGATCAATTGGTAATCCCTACTCCTTTAACTGATTTAGTTTCTATCAAGAAAATGGAAAAATTGTTGGACACAACCAGATTTGCTTACCTCATCTATAATTTGGAGAAAACAAATATGGGAAGTTATACTCACCTGAGCTCTCCAGAGTTTGAGGAGCTTCAACAGTTATTACAGCAATATGATGACCTGTTTATTACTCCAAAGACTCTACCACCTTCAAGGAATTGTGACCATCAAATTCCTTTGCTTCCAAATTCCATGCCAATTAATAAGAAGACCTATAGATATGGACCTCTTTAGAAAACAGATATTGAAAGTGCTGTGAAATATCTCTTTGATTCAGGGTTCATAAAACCAAGTCATAGCCCATTTGCTTCACCAGTTTTACTAGTCAAGAAGAAGGATGACACTTGGAGGATGTGCATGGATTATAGGGAGCTCAATAGTATGACCATCAGAAACAATTATCACATACCTCTAATTGATGATCTTTTAGATGAGTTGTTTGGAGCCAGAGTTTTTTTCTAAGTTTGATTTAAGATCGGGTTACCATCAGGTCAGGATGTCAGCTTCAGATGTGCACAAAACAACATTCAGGACACATGAAGGTCTCTATGAATTTTTGGTGATGCCTTTTGGGCTTACCAATGCTCCAGCTACTTTCCAGAACTTGATGAATGAAATTTTTAAGTCCTACTTGAGGAAATTCATTATAGTATTCTTTGATGATATCCTGGTTTATAGCAAGTCATGGGAAGCACATATATCACATCTAAGACTTACTTTTGATGTACTGAAGCTTCATCAGTTGTACCTCAAGGAGTCTAAGTGTGAGTTTGGATCTAGGCAAATCCAATACCTGGGGCACATGGTGTCTTGTGATGGAGTGTCTCCTGATCCAGATAAATTGAAGGTGATTCAGGATTGGTCACAACCAACCACTCTCAAACAGCTCAGGGAGTTCTTGGGTCTCACTGGTTATTACAGGAAGTATATACCAGGTTATGGGAAGATTTTTCAGCATTTGTTTGATCTTACTAAGAAAAACAACTTTAGATGGACTCCAGAAGCTATAGATGCTTTTGGCAAATTAAAACAAGTCATGGTCAACCCACAAGTATTAGCATTACCTGACTTCTCTCAACTTTTTGTGATAGAAAGTGATGCTTCTGACACTGGGATAGGTGCAGTTCTTCAACAACATAACAAGCCAATTGCATTCTTTGGTCAATCATTGGGAGTCAAGAATGCTGCCTTATCAGTATATGAGAAAGAGATAATATCTATTGTTCATGCCATCAGGAAGTGGGAGCACTACTTGCAGGTTCAGCATTTCATTATTCAGAATGACCACAATAGTCTTAAGTATTTTTTGGATCATTAGGCCAATACAATTTTTCAAAGAAAATGGGTAAGAAAATTAATGGGATATGACTATGAGATTCAGTACAAAAGGGGATGTGATAATAATGCAGCAGATGCTCTTTCAAGAATTTATGATACAGGGTCTATGACAGAAATGTTAGCCATTTCTTACCCATACTTCAGCTGGATGGATGATTTGCGCAAACATTTGGAGAAGGAAGTTTATATTGCTGATATACTCAAGGACTTCCACTCTACATGTAATTTTCCTTCTCTACATTACATATTTATGAAAATGGGCTCTTAAGGTATAAAAATAGAATTTTACTCAGTCTCACATCAAAATGGAGGATCAAAATTATGGAGGAATGTCATGCAAGTCCTGCTTCAGGTCATCATGGAGTTCTTAAGACCTATCAGAGGGTTAAAAGAACTTTTTATTGGCCTGGAATGAGGAGGGACATTAAGCATTATGTGGCATAGTGTGTTGTTTGTCAGCTCAAAATGTGCTCATTTTATGGCCTTAGCTCATCCCTACACAGCTATATCAGTGGCCCAAGTGTTCATAGAGAATGTCTTTAAATTGCATGGCATGCCTACGTCAATAATAAGTGATAGGGATTCGATCTTCTTGAGTGATTTCTGGAAGGAATTCTTTCGTCTAAATGGTTCCAAGTTGAGTATGAGTTCAGGGTTTCATCCCTAAACTGATGGGAAGACAGAAGTGGTCAACATGTGTATTGAAACTTATCTTCGATGTTTCACCTTTTATGCACCGCATTCTTGGGTAAAATGGTTGGCCTGGGCTGAGTGGAGTTATAATACTTCATACCATTCGGATTCAAAAATGACTCCATTCCAAATTATATATGGTTATCCACCACCACTCATTCCTGCACATGAAGTGGGCACAACAAGGGTTGAGGCTGTTGAAGAGGAATTAAATTCCAGAGATCAAATATTGCAACTGTTGTGAACCAATCTGCAGATAGCTCAGCAGCGTATGAAGTCTCAAGCTGACAAAAAACGCAGTGAACGAGAGTTTCAAGAAGGAGATATGGTGTATTTGCGCTTGGTACCTTATCAAATGCGATCTCTGGCTGGTCATTCCTTGCAAAAATTGCTCCCTAGGTTCTTTGGACCCTATAAGGTACTACAAAAGGTGGGCAAAGCGGCTTATAAGTTGTTGTTGCCTCCTCAAGATAAGATATATCCTGTTTTCCATGTGAGCTTCCTCAAGAAACAGTTGGGAGTGGTGGGAAAACCAGTTCATACTCTGCCTCTTATCGATGACACTCCACAGAATGCACCTCTTAAGGTTCTTGGCATGAAGTTGGTGTTCAAAAGAAGTGATGATGGTTCACGCATTTTCTGTACTAAATGGCTAATTCAGTGGGCAGGACAGAGTGTGGAGAATTCTACTTGGGAGGATTCCACTTCTTTCTTGCAGAAGTACCCAAATTTTGATCCTGCTATTCAGACTTGAACACCTTGAGGACAAGGTTGAGTTTCCAGAAGGGGGTAATGATAAGAGATTGGCTTTCAATAGAAGACAGAGTGGTGTCTTTAGCATACTACGTCTTTTAGTTTAATAAGGTTTGGACACATGTCAGTTTCTGCCTGGCTCATTTCAAATGTTAGTTAGGGATTAGTTAGTTAAGCTGTTCTTAATTGTAATTGGGTATATAAATACCCGTCTGATTCATTGTTATAATCAGATTAGAAATAATACATTCCACCAAGTTTATCCCTTTCCTCTTCTCTCTGTCCAACTCTTTCCAAGAAGACTTCCAATTCATCAAAATCAAACCATTATCAGCATTTTTCCCTAACTCAAAGAAAATGATCTATCATACTCACTCAACATCCTCTTCTACAAAACTTCCATAGTCGCTCCAACATCTGCCTTCACTTCTATAGGTGGGTTAACTCCTTACACATCTGAACCCCTTTATAGAAAAAATCAAATCTGCAAGCAGATTCAGTTAGTGAGGTTAAATAAACTCATAAATCCTAGAAACCAGTGAAGCAATTTTTTTAAGTAAAATCTATCAAAACCCTAGATTTGTATTCATAAATAAACTCGAAAATCATGAATCAAATCAAACGTCCTTACATGAACCATACAAAAACGAGTTTCACCCATCAATCACAAAAACAACATACAAATCAGATGAATATGGGAAAAAATCAAAAATAATATTTGATTATTACCTCCTCTGTAGGAAGATTTTTTTTCTTTGGTAGAGAAAAAGAAATCGCGGAGAGTTAAGTAGAAATGTCCAAGATGATGATGTTTCTGATGATAGTGCAAGTGATTCTCCAAAGAGAATATGATGATTGCTGATGAGAAGAAAATGAGAAGGGGGAGGAGACATTATGTAGATTATATTTTATCTACGGTTTTAAGTAAACTTATGGCACACACGGAACTCGCATATGTGGGGGGGAGTTAAGGGTGGAATCATCTTCTAGTTTCAAAACGACTTCAGTTGACTGGGCGGAAAAATAGCATAAAGTGTCCCCAACAGCATATGTGAGTCGCACATGTAAACTCTCCATCGGTGCTAGTAGCAATAGAGAACTTCTGTTACGAATTTAGCAACCGCGCGCCCGTTGTTAAAATTTAGCAACAGAGAGTTTTGGTAATTAGCAACGGTGCATTTCTGTTGCTAATCTGGGTTGCTAAATGTTGAATTTGGTGTAGTGCTTCACGGTATCGGTAATGTTAATTCATACTAAAATATAAACACTATTGCAGTGTTCATTTTGGAAAATGAACTTTTAAACTTATAATGGTAGTTCATTATAACAGTTCATTTTGTAGAATGAACTCGTAATGGTAGTTCATTATAGAACTTTATTTTGAAAAAATAAACTCGTATGGTTGTTCATTTTGTAGAATTAACTCGTAATTATAGTTCATTATAGCAGTTTATTTTATAAAATGAACTCAGAATGGTAGTTCATTCTAACAATTCATTTTGTAGAATGAACTTGTAATGAGAGTTCATTCTAGCAGTTCATTTTATAGAATGAACTTGTAATGGTAGTTCATTGTAGCATATAATGGTAGTTTATTCTGTAAAATGAACTCGGAAAGTTAGTTCATTACAATGGTAGTTCATTATAGAAGTTCATTATAGCAGTTTATTTTTATAGAATGAACTCGTAATGGGAGTTTATTCTTGCAGTTCATTTTGTATAATGAACTCGTAATGGTAGTTCATTCTGTAAAATGAACTCGCAAAGTTAGTTCATTACAATGGTAAGTTATTCTAGCAGTTCATTTTGTAGAATGATCTCGTAATGGGAGTTTATTCTAGCAGTTCATTTTGTAGAATGAACTCATAATGGTAGTTCATTCTATAAAATGAACTGCTAGAATAACTTATCATTGTAATGAACTAACTTTACGAGTTTATTTTACAGAATGAACTACCATTACGAGTTCATTATACAAAATGAAATGCAAGAATAAACTCCCATTATGGGAATGGTAATTCATTCTATAAAATGAACTTGCAAAGTTAGTTCATTATAATGATAGTTCATTTTAGTAGTTCAATTTGTAGAATGAACCCGTGATGGGAATTCATCTAGCAGTTCATTTTGTAGAATGAAATCGTAATGGTGGTTCATTCTAACATGTAATGGTAGTTCATTATGTAAAATGAACTCGTAATAATAGTTCATTTTATAGTTTATCTTTAGCTAAACGATAACACAAAAATTAAAGCTTCAAAAATAGTGAAAGTGGTACTCATTTTGTAGATCTCATTGAGAGCTTTCCGAATATATAAAATTTGTTAAACTTCGACTTGTGGTTCGAGAGATATTTAATTTTTAATATTTTTTATTTACTTTTAAAAGAGAGAGAAAATAGTATTTTTGGCACTAGTTTAAAAAATGATGACGTCATCCCGCATGGCTAACGTGCATCCTAAGACCAAATAATAATGTTTGGAACAAACTTATAATATATTTTAAATATAGGACCTTAGAGCAATTGGACCAAGTCAACAGGACCAATCTAACACATAATATAATAGGATATGACACGGGCTATTTCACAACGTTCTTAATGTGTAATGTATTCTTTATGTAAACACTAGTATGGAGGATATTATTTCGCAGTAGCCAAGATAAGACAACTCAGCTAAAATTATATGCCAAGAACCCAGTGCCAAAAAATAATCATCCTAAACCTACAGAAGGTGCAAAATAAAAATACATCAGGTCAAATCCAAATAATACATATCTAGATATCTAGACCAAAACAAATAAAATATAGGCATGAGCATCATTGATGGTATGACTTCAATTATCTTCATAGCTCAAAACGTAAGCCAACATCAAAAATATAAAAAAGGAAAACCAAAACAAATTCGTGATATTTATTGTTATCCCATGTTACACCCATATCTGCTTCAAAAAAAAAATGTTACGCGCATCCAATAACCTCAAGATTCCTTTTATGTGATAACTAAGATATTTAAGAGACTTGAATTCAATAAACACCCACTGTCTAACCGACCAAAAACAAAAAAAAAACTTGAATTCAATTAAGAAAGGGTTCATCTGTCAAAATTAAATTATCTTTTATTTGTTACTAATACATCACTCTAATATGTAAAAATCAACTGATCTAGACAATCATATACTTGGACTTACTTGTTGATGCCTTGCTAGCAAAGAGTTGTAATCTTGTAATTGTTGGAGGAATTCTCAAACGCACAATTAGGATTATCAGAAAGTATAACAGAAGATGATATAACAATGTCAGTCACATCCTTATATTTTGGAAGAACACCATTATCACTATGTCATTAGTATTAAACATCAAGCCAGCACCATGTGATTTGATTAGACTGTTAGCTTCCTAGATAAATATTGGAATTTAGACTGGCCACCAAACTAATTTCATAGAATTATTCCTGGACTTACAAATCTATAAACATATATGTCTCAACCATTCATTATAAAGATTGATTCGTCTAATTTATTGAAGAACTAAAAAGGGAAGGACGTGATAAGTGCATATTTTACATATTTAGAGTATCAATTTCATGCTAGTATTTTTTAGATTTCTTATGAACTATTGTATACTCCATAGTTTATGTCTTTTATTAGGTGAATCATCCGAAAAGAAGCTACAAAGTGTTTGATTATACGAGAACAAAAATACTACAAGTGAAGAAGGGACAAAGACCAAGTGAAACTTGTTCATATCCAATATTTCTTGTCATCATCACATAGGGAACGAAGAAACGAAGCCAACAGCGAAAGAATGGAGTTATATATTCCGACCTTGTATGAGAAAGTTATGGGCGAAAAGAGAAGTTAAGCTTGTCGGTTTCATGGAACTGACAGTTAAGCAAGTTTTATAAAAGGAATTTTTAAAGGCACCTGACTTTTCTACAAAGGGATATCTATTATTTGAATTCTTATAAAGGCAACTGGCAGTCAGTTAAGGGACCATCATCTTCATCATTTTTTACATCGTAAACTAGGGTTCTTCGGTGGCTGGTTAGTAACAGATTATGGAAGATTATTTTTTTGCTCGAAATGGGTTTGTGGCAAGTGAAAGTCGAAGATGCTGAGTGAAACTCTAATTAGGTTCGTGTTTTAGTGGCAGAGATTGATCTTGAGTGATGAATAGGTTCATGGCAGTCGATACTTGATTGAAGATGAACCAAGAGAGAATCTCGATCTGTGATGGAAGTTGATGCCGGAGAAGATGGTGGTCATGATGAGTAGTTTGATCAATGGTTATGTTGATGGTGAGGTCTATGATGATGGTTGATTAATGGTTGTTGTTGACGTGAATTATGAAGATGAGGTGAAATTGTTGGCAGTGGAATGAATGGATGTAGTGGAATTCAATAGAAATATTTTCATTAAGGCAAAAACTAATTACAACATTCCTTTTATATATGATCAGAAAGAAAGGATAATTGCATAATTACATAAAGACATGTGACTAACAAAATCCTATGCATAGTGTAAACAGAGTGTAACAAAAGAAAAGTATTACACACTACAAGCTTTGTTTTCACCACCCTCCCTCAAAGTGAATAAGAGAAATGACCTTCATCTTGCTCTTCAGAAAAGAAAATCTTGGTCCTGCAAGTCCTTTAGTAAAGATATCAGCAACCTGTCTCAAGGTAGATATATAAGGAATCTTCAATGAATTTGACTGCACAAGCTCTCTTATGAATTGATAATCTATAGCCAAGTGTTTCATTCAACTGTGGGAGACAGGATTTGACGCTAGAGATATAGAGATCTTGTTGTCACATAACAGTTGTGGAGAATTAGGGAGAAAAACATGTAAATCTTTCAGAAGCTGACTACCCACAAAACTTAGCAGTTGTAGAGGCTAAACACTTATACTCATCTTTTGTAGAGCTCCTTGAAATAGTTGGATGCTTTTTAGCGGACCAAGAAATTGGATTGTTGCTAAAAAATAAACAAAAACCACTAGTATACCTTCTAGTATCAGGGTCACCCCCCAATCAACATCAGTGAATCATAATATTGAAGTAAGACCTTTAGTAAAGAAAATACCATGGTCTAAAGTACCTTTAATGTACCTGGGAATTCTCTTAGCTGCGGATAAATGAGTTGATGTTGGAGAATGCATGAACTGGCAAACTTAATTCATAGCATAAGTAATTTTAGGCCTTAACCAAGTTAAATATTGAAGAAATCCCACCAATGATCTGTATTCAGTTGGGTTTGAGAGAATATCACCATCTTTTGCAATAAGTTTAGCACCAGGTTGACAAAAAGAATTACATGGTTTAGAACCCATCATATTGCACTTTTGAAGCAAATCCAAACTGTATTTAGTTTGATGTAAAAACAAGCATGTTTTGTTTCTTTTAACTTCCATTCCTAACAAGTAATACAAATAGCCCAAATCCTTGACAGGAAAGAATTTGTTGAAAATGGCAATAACCTCATTGCAGTAAGAAGTTGAATTTCCAGTGATAAGTATATCATCAACATATAGTAAAATAATAGTAATTCTTGAGCCAACTTTTGAAAAAACAAAGAAGATTCGGCTAAGGATAGAGTAAAATCAAGTTGAACCAGTACCTCCAGTAACTTCTCATACCATGCTCTAGGGGCCTGTTTTAGTCCATATAAAGATTGTGTAATTTGCACACATAATCTGGATGTTCTTTATCCTGAAATCCAGGTGGTTGGACCATGTACACTTCTTCTTTCAATTATCCATGCAAGAAGGCATTACTAACATTTATCTGTTTTATTTCCCAATTAAAATTCACAGCTAAAGAAATCATAACTCTTATTGTTGTTGGTTTAACTACATGACTGAATATCTCAGTGTAGTCCAAATCTTCCATTTGATGAAATCCTTTAGCCACTAGTCTGGCTTTGTATTTATCAATAGTTCCATCTGGATTGTATTTCAGTTTGAATACCCATTTACACCCCACCACATTTTGAGAAGGATGTGGTGGTAGTTTAGTCCATGTTCTTGCTTTTTTTAATGCATTATACTCAACAACCATTGAATTCTTCCATTTGGATGCTTACTGGCTTGAGTAAAGCATGTTGGAACTGGTGGAGAAATTTCAGTAAGATAAGCAGTTGGAATAGTATGCTTTGTTGCAAATAATGATTTGAGCTTGAGTATTCCATTTTTACCTCTTGTTATCATGGAATGTGTAGAAGTATCAATTATAGAAGTAATAGAAGTATCAGAAGTAGAGTTGTTCTCACATGAATTAAATGTAGTAGAAGTTGCATAAGTAGAATTATTATTACGTGAAGTAGAATTGTTCACATGACTAATATATGAACTTGATTTATCCTGTCAGAAGTATTAGGAAAAGTAGATGCTGGAGAAAAATCAGAATCAGTAACAAGTATGTCTGGTAAAGCAGGAAGACAAGACTTATAAGGAGAATTTCATAATAGTGGATAATAATGCTCATTGAAGACCACATGTCTGGATATGTAGACCTTGCCAGTGCTATAATCTAGGCACTTATAGCCTTTATGATTAGCATTATAACCTAAGAAGATACAGGAAATGCTTCTTGGTTGTAGTTTATTAGTTGTGTAAGGTCTCAACCAGGATAACAGAGACATCCAAAACATTTTAAGAAATGATAATATGGATCTTTTTAAAACAAAATATGATAAGGATATGCTGAATGAAGTAACTTGGTAGGTAACATGTTGATTGCATAGTTTGCAGTTTGTAAAGCATCTACCCAATAATGATCAGATAAACCAGACTGAAGTAAGAAAGCTCTAGTGATATTTAGCGAATTCTTGTGTTTAGACTCAGTTATTCCATTTTGTTTGGGCAAGAAATTTCATGACTTATACCAGCATTTGCTAAAAACTCCCCTAATTCATTGTTAACAAACTTTCCTCCTCCATCTATTCTTATGACAGAAATATATACGGATAAAAGATTTTCAACCAAAGACTTGAAATATTGAAAAATAACCTTGAAATCACTTTTGTATTTAAGTGGATAAATCCAACAAAATCTAGAGAAATCATCAGCTATGTTGACATAGTATTTGTATCCCATTACATAACTGACAGGAGCAGGACCCCATACATCCGTATGTAGTAGTTACAAAGGATAACTAGAAACAGTGAGAGAAATAGAGAAGGCTATTTGTGACTCTTAACTAATTGACCGTCACTGCAAAATAAAGGCTTAGTAGCCATATTATTCAATCCTAGTAATTTACATACTTTGGACATAGACTGAAAAGATGGATGAACTAATCTTTTATGCCAAGTCCCAGCTGAACTTTACTCGCAAGAGACGTAATTGTTGGTGTAGTGGTTGGATTGAAGTGAGTAGAAGAATTGCAGTACAAAAGATAGATTCCATGCTCATTTGTACCCATTAGAATCAAAAGTTAGAGAACAAGTATTATATATGGTAAACTTGTGTACGAAAATAAGACTGCTAAATGATTTAGGGACATGTAGGATATTGTTTAGTTTAAAATCATGATTTGGGATAACAATAACAGAATTACCATAATGGGAAATTGACATTCCTTCACCTGAAGTAGTATATATCTTGTTAGAACCAATATAACAAGTAGAAGAACCCAAGTTTTGCATATTTGCAGTTAAATGAGTATTTGCACCAGTATCAAAGTACCAGGGACTTTCTCCAAGAATTCCAGTATTTGAAGTAAAAGCCATCTAGCAGTGTGAGGAGTTGTATAACTAAGCAAGGTTTCCTATGTGACGACAATCAGCAGCAGAATGTCTATATTTAGAACAAATTTGACAAGTTGGCTTATCATTTGTCATTCTTGTAGCAGGTCCAGGATAGAAATAATTTGTACTAAAGGATTGAGATCTACCACCTCTACCTAGAAAGAACCTACCTCTTCCTCTAAAGTTATTACCTCTACCACGAGATTGAGAATATGATAAGTTATTTGGATTTGTGTTTTGATATTTATGAGCATGTGAATTTGCAAAAAAAAGGCTTTAGAATGCACCTCAGATAAAATACTTTGTTTGGATTCAGAAATGATAATTTCCTCACTTAGCAAAAGATTGTGAAGATTTCTAAAAGAAACAGGTGGATCTCGAATTCTTATTGAAGTGCAAAAGGATGAATACGCAGAAGGTAAACCTCTAAGAACAGATACAAGTAATTCACTATCACTAATAGTAGATCCACAAGCTACAAGAGAATCTCTAATTTTACTAATTTCAAAGATGTAAGAAGTGATAGAAGATGTATCAAGTTTGACATTCTGAAGTTTTGTTCTTAATATAGAGCATGAGTTGAAGAAAAAGAACCAAATCTTTTTTGTCAATGTTTCCATAATTCCTTGGATGTAGTATGTCCAGCAACATAAGAGATTAATGTTGGTGAAACTGAATTATTTATAAGAAGAAAAATTATAGTATCAACATCTTGCCAAGATGTATATAAAGGATTGACATTTTGTGTTATTCTTGTTGCTACTGACACAAATTCATCAGGACATGGCGGTTCACCTGTTACATGACCAAGAACGTGAAATTTCTTCAAAACTGGAGTAATTGGAGTTCTCCATGTCAGGAAATTGTCTTCTTGAAGCTTGATTGAGATAATATTAGCTAAAGTATGAAGGAATTGTAGTGATAGAACTAGCAGAAGAAGTTGAATCTTGATTAGGCATTTTTGTTGAAAGAAATTAAGCAGAGTTTTAATGGCGGAAAAGAAAGAAATCAAGATCTTTCTATGCATTGAAAACCCTTTGTGGCTCTGATACCATAATGGAATTCAATAGAAAGATTTTTATTAAGGCAAAGAATCATTACAACATTCCTTTTATATAGGATCGGAAAGAAAGGATAATTGCATAATTACATAAAGACACATGACTAACAGAATCTTATGCTATGAAGATGTAGTTTCTCGTTGTAAGTCTAATGGGTTTGACTGATTGGAGGCATTAGTGGTCTGAACTGTGATTAATGGTGAATGTTATAGATTGAGACGATGACAGTTTATGGCTGAAGCTAATGAAGACAGTGGTAATAATGGTTTATGGGTAGATGGTGAATCGAGCAGTGATGGTTTAGGTGATTCTATTGATGATGATATAATGGTGGTGGAATCTCTGCAACAATGGTGGTTAATGGTAGTTGTGTTCACGACAGATGATGGTCGTGATGTGAATCTGTATTGATGCTTGGTAGCAACAATGAAGGTTAATAATATCAGTGAAAATAAAGAGAAATCGAGATTATAGAGTTGTAGTTGATGGATTCGAGTTAGATTCCATTTATGTGGTTGAAGAAGTAAATGGTGATGCAGCTATTTGTAATTGGCAGTCAATAATGGAAGTGAGTTTAGTCCTGGAAGTGATGGTGTTTGGAAGTTGACGGTGATTTGGAGTAGATAAAGTATAACAGGAAACTTGGTTTCTATTAGCGAGAAGATAGGAGTGAGTTAAACAAAACTCAGGACAAAATAGTGTTCTCGGCAGCGAGAGTTATCGAGCGAAAATTAGAAAAGTCGAAAGAAAAATAATTTGAGAGTAAAAGAGAAAGAAAAAAAGACCGAGGGTAAAATGTATGATGGGTTGTCAGTTCGCTAGAACTGAAAAGCCAAACATGTTAATGGGCTGGACTATGCGGTACATGCTTGGCCCATTTGGCTAGGCTAAAGTCTTATTCTCACGGTTAAGCTTGCCAAATCCTTGGGCGTGACATATTTTGGGAATTTGATATATTTCGGGAAACCTATTTCTACCGGGATTTGAGCACGGGGACCTCTACAACTTGGGATATCTATTTAAGAGACTCTTCTAATACTTATTGGGAGATATAGAGTCTTCTGCACATATATCTAGACCTAGGTTTTACATAGAGGATAGAGATTTATTCCAGATTCTAGGGTTTACCCCTTTTGGGGGAAACCATGTTATTTCTTCTTCTTTCTTGTATCATGAGTAGCTAGATTTTATTAATTATGGATGAATTCAATGTTCAAAGCGTGAAGCCTTATTAGTTATACAAATCTATTTGGAGTTTTAATCATTATCGTTTGTTTTTATTAAATCTAGGGTTTATGATTGATTTCCAGATTGTTCAAGTGTACAATTGGATTAATTCTATTGATCATTCTAATGCTAGTAGAGAGTTGAGCGATTCATAATTGTCGAGCACCTCCTACACAAGTAGAAAACGTGAAACCTTGCAGAGGAATTTTGTGAAGCAATCGTGTGTGAAGACAACACCAGTAAGTGAACCGAGAGTTCTGAGTTTAACTGCTGGGATCAAACCTAAATTTACAAACCTCAAAGTATTCGATTGAGTTACACCTTGTAAGCGAACCTCAATGCGGCTTCATTGGATAGAATCCGGTAGCGTACCTATTATCCGGTGATATAAGGAGTTTTGGAGATAACTAAGCGTACCTGCTATTCTACGGTTGGTGAGAAATGATTTTAACGAAAGATAAATACGTATACTACTTGAGTTAACGTTTGGTAACGGCGAACGACTCGCTAATTATATTTCTTTATTTATTATTTTTATTTAACTAATCAACCAACCCCCTTAGTATTTCGTTTTATTATAGTTTTGCTAATTTAAATAACATCTCAATTACATAGGTTTCTGTGGGAACGACCCTTACTACCGCTATATTACTAGTTAATTATTGGAAAAGATATTGATTAATTTGTTGCACTTGCGACACGCATCAGGATGCTTTGCCAAAATACTCAATAACTTGTTTGTTCTCTCAATCACTCAGTGGCCTTGCCTTCATGTCTGCTAATACGCCTTGAACCTTTGTTGTTACCACCAGTCCCCCAACAAATAACAAACCATGGAATCATCATGATCGCCAAATATGTTGTAAGCCTCGACTACCTGCAAATAAATGAACCCCATCGACAACACCGTTTTCATGCTATTGCGCAGAATTGTATCAGGATTTGCCCTTGAATCACTTTATAATGATGATCCTGTTGTAACATATTTAAATAAACTTATAAATTAAAAAAACAGATGTAAATTAATGGATAAAAAGAACGTAATATTAGGTCATTGCTAAAAACATAAATAAAACCCTAAACTATAGAGCTTCGGGGATAGTTAAGCTTCTACCTACGACAGGGAATATCCAATGGAGGTAAATAAATTAAAACTAGGGATTTTTAATAAAATGGCAGACTATTAACAACCGATATAATAAAATGCCCACGTTTTATTGAACTTTAATTTAATGACAATGACGTTAGCAATTCCGTCAGGGCCCACCAAATTGGTAAAATCTCGTTTACTTAGTCAATATCTCGTATGACGAGATGATACTTAGATGGGCACAATTACAAAGCTACCCTTTACGGAAGAAAGGATGTTTTGATCTTCAACCGTCCACGCGTTTGATTAATCGACGGCTCAATATTAATTTGACCATATTGTAACACGTGTTCATCTTCAACCCTCCACGCGTTGGATTAATCGACGGGGCCTACCTGATTAGTCAATCTTTGTTTACTTGGTCAAGTTTTGAAGATGTAATTATAAACCTATCCCCTTCATTTCTCTAAGCCTAAAAACTAGGTCAAACTCAATCTGTTTTTCATTTCTTTCTGCACCGGCTCAAGAAGGAAAAACAAGATAGAAAAGAGGAGAAGATGGAATCTGATTCGAGGATCTGTTGAGATAGAGATCGTGGTTGCAAACAAAGAATAAATTAGGGTTTGATGTTGATGAAACTGAAGATAGAAGATGGATCTGAGAGAAGAATTGGAGTGGTTGAGCAACAGTTGAGATGGGTGTGAGATTTAAAGCAGCAGAAAAGGGTTTCAGCCGTACAGAAGAAATTGAGGTTGATCTCGAAAGTTAGGTTGGTGATGAATCAAAGAAGGCTGTGAAAGGGGTTTTGAGTGTGATGTTGTGAGTTTTGTTGTGACGGCAAGAGAGATTCAGAGGCAGAACTAATGTGTTGGAAATCAATCAGGTTGAGCTCAGGCGACAGCGAGAGAGAAGGTTAATTTTGAAACTGCTGTAAATCCTCTCAATTGGAGATTTTGGGTTCGTGATAATTCAACTTATTGATGTTTGTTTATATTTCAATCGATCAATTAGGGTTTGTAATTTTCAATTTGGGGATTTTCCTTGATTATGGTTCTTGAAGAATTTGTGGGTTTATGTGAAAAGATGTGTCGTGAAAACAAAATTTGTTCAAAGTTGATTAGTATAATGGGTCATTGTGATGTTGTTATTGATTTTCATGGTAGTTGGCAGAATATTGTTTCTGTGACTGATTTCAGTAGTTGAGATGGTTTTCCGATCTGTGTGGGTATTGTGTTGTTGGGTCTGTATCCTATACGTATTTGCAGGGAAGATTGGATATAAAAGGTATAATTAGGTTGAAGATGATGAAAGAAGACCACTAATGGTAGCACGTGCTCTGCACATATTGTGAGTCACGAGTTGAGCACACAATGACTCACTGTTCTAACTAGGCCTTATTCACACGATTCAAGGGCTTTAATATCTTTTCCAATAGCTGATTTAGTGTCACCTAATCTCTAACGATAATTAACCTTTTTTCAAAAAAAACGGGATGAAAAAATCAAACTGCGCCCATTTTATTAATGTTTCAAAAAACGTGGCTATTTTATAAACGAGGGTTTCGTACATGGGCATTTTATTAAAAGCCCCTTAAAACTATCAACCTGCACATCATGCTCATAGGATAGCTCTAATCTGTTATGTGAATTTCAATTAACCCATAATACATCACTTCCTCTCCGTTAAATTCCTTTGGTGGTGAACCTAATTTCAGTCTTGTGAAATATAACCTATACATCAAACCAACATAACCCAAATTTCAAAAATTATAGGTAAATTTAGGTATTATCCCAAGTTAGAGAAGTGTCCATTGATGGTGGTAGTGGACTATCCGATTTGCTTGTGGTTATATTTAAGCTCGTACTAAGAAATTGGATTCTAAAATTGGTGATTCTACTGTTGAATCCAACATCTACATTTTTCATTACTGATTCGTTTGTATTTTAACCATGTTCTCTTGTATCGATAAATTAATTTGAACATTGACTCATTACCATGTTTGTTTCTTAAAACGAAAATGAAGGTATAAATGAGGTACCTATTGAAGAATGCAGCCCAGTGAACAACTGTGCTAAATCTTCAAAGTCCAATGATAATCTTTCTTAGAAATGCAGCTAGCGTTCTTCCTACACCATGCAGTAAATGCACAGGTAAGAAACTTGTTTCTGGAAGTTGGGAACAAAGATTCTAGACATGCATATTTGCTACAAAAGTTATAAGTCTAACTAAAAAGATCCAAAATAATCTAGGGGTCTGAAAGAAGAAAACAAATATTGTTCAGCACCAACAATTATGATGTCTTGTTGATCTTTATGCTGATTATGTGTTGTAAATCGTTATGCACGGACAAATGAGAGGAAGTCATTGCAAAGGATACACCATCTAACTCTAAAATTTGCAAATAATATATACACCGAAATGAGACAGACAAAATAACTCAAATATATCTAACCCTAGCCCCCCAAAAAACTGTCTATCCCGCTAACAAAGAATTCGCACAAATTAAATAGAACCCAGATCAAATCAATAAAGTCAAATAAAACTCTGACAACCAATTCATAGAAATACTTGGTCGGTTAACCTAATATTTCAATATGAGCCAAGTAATATTCTTTGTCGACCATTCCCGTCAAATGTAGATGCGAGCATCAACTGCATCCATATTGTATATAAAACCGTACTGCATATGCTCCATATTCACCCATAATCCAACTTTAGCATATAAATGACAAAAAAAATCAACGAAATCAACGAAATCAACAAAATCAATCAGAGAAACGAAAAAACACAATCAAAGAAATACAATGAAAGTAGAATTTTACCACAAACTTTGATTGGAGGTTTCAGTTCAAGAAGATTAGGTTGATTCAGGAAGATAAAAGTTGTATTTATGATTCCGTCATATAACATCTTCTGGGTATTTTTCCATTATTAACATTAAGTAATCTCTGTATGATATCATCTAACAAAGACTCATCCATATTTGTGTAGTTGTGGCATGTGGTTGAGGTGCCAATGACAATGAAGAAGAATTAATTGAGAGATTTCAGAATGAAAAACAATACAATACACATATTTGTCGTTTTACATCAAAAGTCTTTCGAGTTTTACTTTTTAGTTTTCATAGATTTTCAATTCCTTGAAGAGGGAAATAAGGAAATTAATAACACTTAATTGGAGATGAGTGGAATAAACGGGTCATAAAGGCAATAAATACAACCCAGCGTTGGATTTATAGATCTTGATATCACTGGGAGGGATGGGAAAGATCACATCAGCTAGTTATAACTAACAAATGTATCATGGCCGCTGGGTGAGATAACTAACACAAGTGTTATGTAAGTATAGATTATTTTATGACTATTTAATAGTTTCTACGAATAACAATTGGCTTCCGCTTTCATTTTCAACTGTAATTTGTAAATACGAAAAAAGATATTTTGGCAGTCACCATCTATATACTTTAATCTCACTTAATGAATGATAAAAGACCCTCTGGGTAAAGTAAAATTTATTTGATTTTTGATCACTAAAGTAAGTTCATCGATAACAAAAAATGCATAAAAGTCGAGTCGTGTAGGTGTGTATTTAGATACCTTGTGGCGCATGGTTACCATAGTTCGGGTATTGAGCAGCTAGCTCAACAAAACAATAAATCATTACAGTAGGCCTCAGGCATCAACTTTTAATCATTTGATTTAAAGATAAAATATATTAACATTAATAATTAGTGAATTTTGCATCTTACTATAAAGAAACAGTGCTAATAGAAAATGAATTTCAAAATAAATTATTTTGGCACATAATTTATTCCAGATTATTGTATCTCTTACAAATGTCATGATAAACAAAAGTGTATAAAAGAAAGTTTCACCACACAATCGTTTTACTACATCTATGTTTTATCCTACTCTGAGCACTTCTTGTTTTGAGCAAGCTCTTGTTGTGCATGAGGAACTTGGTGCGAGGAAGCCTATCGAAATTAACAGAATTTATAAAGCAAGATTAGGTTGTGCATTAATTTGAAGTGAGAAAGTCTATAAGATGAACATAAAATTAATATAATTGAACCTACTTTTGAATTCACATGGTAATAATTAAGACAATCGATAAGATAAGGCAAGGTATAATTTTCTACATGGTGTGACATGAAAGTGTTAATTATAGGGATGAATATAGCTTCTAGAATAAAAACCATGCGGATTAGCAGTAACCCCTTGTTGATACATGTCCAGAATAGGTGCACATAAAGTATCATAATTATTAGTTATGATTATTGTATCAAAACACACCGCATCACCAAATAACCCATAGCCCCTTCTAGACTTAGCATCGTAAAAAATACGCCTCAAATGTGATTGTCTGAATAGGTTTTAAAAGTGTAAAAGAAAATGTTTATTTTCCAGTTTCTTTCGCTCGATGTATTCAAGGAGACACAACGCATCATCATTCTTGAAAAAAGATAAATTTTGTCTCTAAGCAAATAATTGCAATCAGTTCTAATGAAATTAAGGTTTTGAACCCCACCAAAATTTTCACTCATGAACCGAAATATATCAGTGTGATTCCCCATAATTTTCATATGACATATAATCTAGGATGCGCTATCGAATGAGATGAAGCTTCATCTCAAAGTTGTATTATGTACTCTGGAATGCATCATTGTAATCAATAATGCATCATCTTGAATTTCATGATGCGGATTTGGTAAAAGTGATGCATCTTGTCCCAAAATTCACCATTCGACAAAGGTGTGCCTCTTATGATGTGTCATTGAGAAAAAGATGCATCATCTCGACCTTGTGATACACACATCGTGATGCTAATGCATCAGTATGCTTGTCCCTTACCAAGAGATGCAACGTTTACTAATGTTGCTTACTTGTAGAAGCATTATGATGTTAATCCATCGTTATGATTATTTCTTAAAGGAGGTGGTAGTCGGTACATAAAAAACATCTCCCAAATTTTTATACGTGAAAATATTAATAAGACATATATAGGAAGGAGGTGTTGGTTGGAAATGTATATAAGACAAGATGCATCATCTTGCCTATGTTGCATGCCGAGGAAACATATAATACGAAAACATCGTATTATTCTGTTGTTTACCGAGAATGCATCATCATGGTGAATTTCACAAGTGATATGTAGGCCGAGAAATAGATATGCATCACAATTACGAAAGATGCATCTACTTGGCATTCATTATGTCGCGTATAAGAGGTGGGAGTCGGTACATGGAAAACATCTCCCAAATTTTTGTATATGGAAATATTAATAAGGAATATGTAGGGAGGAGGTGTTGGTTAAAAACGCATATATAAATATGCATCATCTTACCTATGTTTTATGTCGAAGAAACATATGTAACGCGAAAGCATCATGTTGTTGTGTTGCTTACCTAGAATGCATAATTTTAATGCATTTTAAAGGAAAGGCGAATGTTGCAGCAATTTGCATATCCTGAACATGAGAATACATATTTGCGACTAAGTGGCATCAGTCATGCACAATCTTGTGCACATCTTGCAAAAGTCCCTTGGCCTATAAGAATTAGGCTTTGCTTGGCATTTGGCCTTGTGGTAAAAGTTGGTAATTGTTGATGATGCGGATTGTGTAGGTCAAGTATCCTCTTAGAACGATCGGTCTTTGGTCTCGGTGTTGGCTTTACTTTAATTGAATTGAGTTCCTTCTTCTATTCGAGTTGGTTATTCAGATGATATACGATCATGCTTGATACCTTCACGGTACGAAATTGGATAAGTAAGCAGCTGCATTACATCTATCTCGACATACAAGAAAAAAGATGATTGTTGTCACACTTGATAAGGTATAGTTGCATTTTATTTACTGGATGTTCATACTACCCACTGAGTTATGAGATGTTGTCATGCACTATTTATGAATTGGGCATGTCATGGAAAGGGAGTTAAATGAATTGTGTAAGACACTTGTATCACAAGGATGATGCACGACATGGATGGCATGTGTCTGGATACTGCACCCTTAGCATAAGCAAGATAAGTACATGCATCCAACGCATGGTTAAAGCGGAAGAAGAGTATATACGCATAAATGGGCTTGTAGTGGCCTAAGTATTAGTATAAGGCATGTCAAATAATTGGATAGCACTTGCGAGTCTGATATGCATGCAAAATGCATCATCATTACCTTTATGGCCATGCATCCTTAGCAGGACAAGGGGTAAGTTGTGAAGGTATTTTGAGTTATGTTTAAGGAAATCATGCTCGTAAAACATGCTTGGAATGGAAAATCAACGTGTGTTTGTTAGTAAGAAACAAAATTTTACAATTCGATTATGCAGTTGAGTGGCGCATCGGGGAGTTGTAGCCTTCCGAGTGTGGCGCTAGAGGCAAACTTTTTTCGGTCCGTCACAATCAAATTGTTGGATTCCCGATTCATGTATTTTATCGATAATGTCAACTTGAGATGGTTCAATATTCATATGCGACCTTATTAGATGTGATTGTTGAAGCGGGACAAGAGGATGCATATGTTCTGATACGAAAACAGTTACATATAATTTTACCAGAGACTAGCTTAATTTCAAACGATGTTTTATAATTAAACCATCGATTTTCTGTTATCCTTTTCGATGTATGTACTTTTGTATAATCCCATTCACATGAACAAACTAGCCACTGCCTCAAAATATTATTAACATCTATTTTTTTATTGTTTGTTCTCATTTTTCTCACACTAAAACCAATCTTTCTCACATATATAGCTGGTATAAAAATCATATGCTTCCTTTGCAGTAGTATCAAACAACATTCCAACTTGAGGCTCTACCATTTCTATATGTGCACCATGTTCAATGCCACATGCAGCATTATCCAAGGAATTGGTAGTATCAAAACCAGTGTTACATGAGATTACATATCATTATAAACTATAAACGGCGTTGGCCGCACATTTCAAATTTTTCGATTATTACACGAGATTACATATCATTATAAACTATATACACTGTTGAAAGACGGCGAGTTTAAAAGATTAAGTTTCTTCAATATTTAAGTCTCTAGGAAAACTAAATTGCTATTTGTATCACCGGCTTGTGCTAGTATATAAGGAGAGAAACTTGTTTATGGGATGTAATCTAAAATCTAGAACTCTTGATGAAGAATTCATCTCACCTTTTGTGGTAACTATGTATCAAACCATATGTTGATGTTCACACACATATCAGTATGGTCATAGAGTACTCGTTGGTTTTGGAAGATATATCCTTGTGGAGTATTTATTGGTGATGAGCCATTGATAACACAACATATACGAAGATATGTTGGTTTTATCGTTTGTAAAGAAATGTTGGTAAAACATTGTACGCGAAGAAAATACCGTCTTGTTGGAAATTCATCATTTTGTTGTGAGCGAGAGAACACTAATCTTTATCCCATTTGGATGATTACACTGTTTCGGAGTTAAGTAATATTTTGTTTAGGAGCTCATTTTTGGGGAATTGGAAACCTTGTGCATAACGGAAGATAATATCAAAGGGCATAAATAGTGATTTCAACCAAATATAACAATATAGTATGAGGGATAAATGATAATAAAAGACAAGAGATTAAACAAGCAAACAACAACCATATAAGATATATGTGGTTCAACTTTACAGGCTAAATCCGCGGCCAACACACACCAGAAGAAATTTAATTATATTCACCACAACTACGTTTTTCATATCAACCCATCAACGAAGACATAAAAAACCCAAGATATATCCAGAAACTCATTCGAGAAAACTTAAAATCTACTATCTAAATATTCTCAAATGTATCCTTATATCTAACTCTTGCATCCATCTCAATGGTTGATAATAGAGGAGGCACATGTAGAAACTCCAGAAACTAGGTTTAGGGCCACACACTAGCACCCAAAAAACCCTATTTCTCCAGTTTTTCTCCCACGTTGATATTGACCCCCACGATAGCATTCGATCCTCCCAACACCAAAAACCTAAACGCACGGTTTTCCAACTCTTCTAGGTTGGATATCTTTACATTTATAGTTCTATTCATTTAAATAGATAACCCAAATTTGATCACCAAGCATCAGTTATCTAGGAATATGAAACTCATAAACTATTCCTAATTTGATTAGGAAACTCATTCCAATGTGGAAAGAGACCAAACCAAGACACTCATTATTTTTCTTACAAGAAGTATTTGAGTTGAGACGATATTGATTTAATTAACAGTCGTGTATGTAATGGTCTATTGATGATTCTAAAATAAAGAAGGGAGTCGTAGCCTTTTGGTCACGTAATATTGTGCAATTTGTTGAACCACATTGAATTTATGACTTTACTTAAGGTACGATTAATATTTTTATCTTATTTGGTTCTCTTGTTCATTAGCTTTTTATCATTCTAGGTATAAATAATGAGATTCAGAATAGTTTGGACAAACACAGTGTTTCTCGTTGGCTAGTCTTTGTTTTCATGAGAATAATATGTTGATACCTTTAAAATGCAACCTAACATCTAAGTGGCTTTCTTACACTCCTCGAATCTTGCCTTAATGATGTTCTACACATGTATCTTGTTGATGGCATTATTCAAACACAAAAGTTGATGTCGTAAGAAATACTCTTTCCACTGTCCAGAAACATAAGGTACATAACCAACGGTATAAAAAACATCTAATTAATATTGTGTAATTAAATAGGGTGAAATCATTGTTTCGCTGATGGACACCAAAAATGGATCTTTATATACTGAATAAAACGAAGCTTCATATTTTGTATATATGACGCAAACGGGTGGTGCATCCAAATCAACAACCACTTTGTTGTTTCGTGCACAAAGTAAATCTTCTCAAAGTAAACATATTGATGGATTTTTAATAATCCTAAAAAACAAATATTGAAGGAACGTAACTAGCTATGATACCAACTAATGCAGCGCAGAAGCGATAAGAAATGATAAAATTGTAGCGAAAGGAAAAATCAAAAATAACAGATAAAATGGGTAGAAATTTGTCGATCTTTAGGAAGATATCCTAAAATTTTTGCGTCATCTAAAACCCGTTGATTCCCTAGGAATACCCAATAGATAAGAGATGATTAATTATTCATATTTCAGATGAATCGACTATGAATAAAAATCGCAAAAGGTTAAACAAAGTTTAACAATAAGAAAATAATTTTATTAATCAAAAGAGTCTTCCGATTTTCGTTTTTTGAGCTCCTTATATAGATAACTCCTTCTAAACAAACTTCAAACTTATCAAAAACCAAAAAAAAAAAATTCAGAGTATCCACTACCTTTGGACAACTTTCCTAACTTGTTACACATTTAAAATTACTATAACTAATAAATTCAAAAATTATTTATTTTAGAAGTTATTATATACATATAATAATAAAAAAATAATAAATTTGTTTTCTATAAATCTCCCTCCATCGTCAAGTATTCATGATACCACTAATAAATCAAGTCATCACCAATAAAGTTTGATTGCATACCTCCCTTTTACAAGGCATATAACAACTGTACTAAACCTTAAATTAACCAATTTCCGAAAATAATGTCTTCCTTCAATGGGATAGAAGCGTACTAAAAATGATAGGTACTGACCCACCATCAAAAAAATTTAACTTTTCTTTCGATTCGCAGTGTATCATTAACTTTTTTTTGTTTCCTTTTTCTTCCTTTTAACGAAAATAACACGCCATCGAATTATGAAATATATGGTTGACCCTCCCGTGGAAGATTATCTGTGAGTTTTGAGTGTCAACCCCGGTTGAGAACAATATGTTTATGTGAAATAGATCAACAATACTAATTGAAGTGTTGATCAGTACCTTGACTAAAAAAACACACGAATGGATTTAGAGATATCACATGAAACATATTCACATAATATGTTTCTAAACAAATAAATTAAACTTAAAAAGTAGATCAAAAAGCCAATGCAAAATGAGACTACAATTTCAGCTATTCTGGAAGGAAAATAATCTACAAATAAATGATGAATGTGGCGTAGAATTAATGAAAAACATATAAAATGATGATAACAACAAAGACATTTTTTAGATAAAACATAAATCTGGAAGCAAATAGAATAAAAAAATGGCATTTTTAAAAAAAAATTACCAAAGTATGGCAAGATATTCCAAAATGAGAAGTACTTTTCGAATTAATTTGCATGCTCTTGACAGAAAAGAACAAATACGTTGAGACATAATAAAACATTTTTGGTAAGGCGGTTTCTTGAAGACTTCAATATCTTCTATTCTTCCAATGTCAAGTTATATATCAACTTCCAGAAGTAAGGTATTTCTCCGAAAGTTCATCATAAGCATTATAAGTTAATAGCTAACATTTTGAAGTTCAAAAAATATGACAATATGAACAATACTGTTTTCCAGAGCTAAGTTCTTGAATTTTGAACCACTTCTTGAAAAACATGCGCTAGAGAAATCCAAATTGCACTCACAAGCAGGCAGAACCATTTTGATTAACTCCGTAACCTATGTTTTCCTATCATTTCAAATGAGTTACTTTGAATTCTCAGCTAAGACTCTTGATAAGATGGATAGATTGCAAAGAGACATTGGTGGAATAAGTCGGACCCTAAAAAACATATTTATAACAAAAGCTCTGTGTGCATGTTTAAATCCCAATGAGGCATGGGCCTTAGAGCATCTACAATAGCTGGATTAAATCATAGACCAAAGATTAAAAGTAATCGATGGTCCAATTTTTCCAGCCATAACGGGATGACTATTGTTAGTCTTTGGTCCAGAATTTTTAATGTAGCGAAGTAAATTTGGGAAATTTGATGGATTAAACTGTGTTTAGTCGAGCGGTGGTGCAGGCGTCCGCTTAGAATCGGGCGGTTGTGTAGTGAAGCGCTTGATGCCAGGCGTTATTCTAAAGTAACACTTGAAAACACGGGCGTTATTCTAGCGCAGCGCTCACCTAAGATTACGCCTAATGGAGCGTGCGTCTAGGATCATGCCCACTAACAGGCGGTAACCAAATCACCGCCCCATTGAAGCGTGACGCTAGAAAACCGCTTGGTCCAAGCGTAATGTTAAGGCTCCGCCCAACATGGAGGGGCATCCTAAACGTCCGCTAGAGTTAGTATTAGTGAGGTTAAACAATAACCAATTACCAATTACCATTGTGTGGAGCGGCATGCTAAGGCTATGCTTGAATCTGTAATTAGATTAAGCGTAAACCCATTAAATATTAGTTTGTAATTCTACATGCCATAAGTTACTAATTAAATTAAACTAATTAAACTTTAATCAAACTAATTAAACTAATGAATAGACTAATTAAATTTTAATTTAAAGTTAATGAAGTTAAACAGACTAAAGTTAATCTAAGTATAATTATATTACTAAAGTTTAACTAGACTAAAGTTAATCTAAGCGTAATAGTTAGTATTAGACACCAATTTAATCAAGCGGGATGCTAGGAGTCCGCTTGGATTTCTAGGTGGGATGCTAGGGCACTGCCCGTGTTTTACCGCACACACTTCGCTCGCACATGTACACAATTGATCAGGCGTAATGCTGGCGCACCGCTCCATCATGCGTTTGTCTAGTAAAGCGCCCGCCTCTTGGGCGTGGTCCTAGGAATCCGTCTATCATCAGGCGTTATCTTGTGTTACCGCCCCACATCAAGCGTTCAGCTAGATGTCCGCCCCACATCAAACGTTACGCTAGACAACCGCCCGTTCCAACAAGCATTACGCTAGATAACCGCCCAACAACAAACGTTATACTGGAAGACCGCCCGATCATTTTTAGTCTCTGGGCCGTTGTTTTTAGACCGGACCAAAGAGTAAAAATTTTACTCTTTACTCTTTGGTTATACTCTAACCATTGTGGATGCCCTTAGAAACCCAATTTTTTTTTTCCATTTATATGCTTACCAGGTTAGACTCAAAAGTAATTTATAACCCATACGTTCTTTGGGTTTAAGTATTAGAGTCTAAATACTTTAGATACTCAAATCTTAATATTAGTTTTAATTGGCATATGATTTTATGGATGTTGTCTAGTGTCAGAAATGATTTGGAAATTCTAAAACCAAATTGCATTTAGGATCTGTCACCTAATATAAGTTTGGACATCTGGACTGCGAAATGGTACCAGATTCATCGTGTTGTTATTATGGAAGTAACTCCTACTAAGATTGTTGATTTAATCTCGGGCGACGGGGATTGAAATAGAGAGTTAATTGATAACTATATAGTTATTCCTGATATTGTTAACATAATTCTATCCCTTCTAGTTACTAATGCAGAATTTGATAAGCTCAGATGGCTTCATTCAATCCCATTTGCCAAATTTGTTTACAGAGTTCTAACCTCAGAACTTAGAGATATAAATCCAGTTATGAATTATTTTTGGAAAATGCAATTCTAACCAAGAGTTCAACTATTTATTTGAAAACTTTATTATAATACTCTTATTTTAAATAATAAATTGGCTAAAATAACTTATACAGTTTCACCTCTCTTTTGTTTTTGTAATAATGCCTAAGTTGAAGATTCTCTGCATTTATTTCTGACTTGTCCTTTCTCTTCTGCGGCGTGGTTTCCTTGGGTTTAAACTCTACGAATGTTTGTACAAATAGCGTCTCAATTCAAAACTCGATGGGAAGTTTTTTTCTCTTTAATGTTGAGAATTGGGTTGGGAGTTTGAATATATTTCTCCTTATTCTTTGAAACTTGTGAAACACACGAAATTTTATCTATCTTATTTTTCAATCAGTTGCAAAAAAAATCGACCTAAACATGAACTCTCAGGATACACTGATCTTAATAACTTGACTATATTTTAGGAGCATACGGAACATGAGCCATCCTCATGGACGAAACTGGAAACTCCATCCATGTAGAAGCAACATTTGGCTTGACCACATGAGATGAGGAAGCCGAGTGCATTCCTCTTAAAGTAGTTATATATTGCTTGGTGATTAGCCTTACATGAAACTGTTAACATCCACATTGTGGGAGATTATAAAACTGTTATGGAATCCTTGAACGTTTACAATGTCAATTTAGGTTGGAGAACTAAGAAGATATTAAAGGATTGTCCGTCTTTATTTGGATGTTTTAGGAATTGTTTTGTTGTTTTACTGAAGATGGATTGCAAAAGTTTAGTTGATGTTCTAGCAAAAGAAAGAAAGAAACCGTTTGTTCCATCTTTTTCAACTATGAACTTGTCACAAGTTAACACTGTTAGTTTATTTGACATTCTCTGTAAGTGATGTTGTTCCTCTTGGGCTTAGGTAATGAGTTTTCTTTTAAAATCAACAATAATAATTAAAAAAAATTATCTTTTAATAGAATGTAAAGTTGAAAATCATATAAAAATTGACAAAAATCAATAAAGTAGAAAAATTATAAGCAAGCACAACATTATTTACATCACAAGATCAATAAAAAAAATATCCTTTAATACAAACACAACATTATTTATATCAAAATTTATATTTATTGATTCTTTAATTTATATAAATCTAATTTTTTTTTTCCTAGTGTTATAGAAAATTTGGTATTTCACTGGTTAGGCGTAATAAATCAAATAAATGGCTATAAAACCGGGCATATCAAATAAAGGGTATCATCACTACACTGCGAATTCGCACAATATATCGACATATACATAGAGATTTGAGAAGATAAAATATTATTAAAAGGAAAATGATGTTTGTCATCATGACTTCATCATGGTATTACTCATGTTCGTACTGGCCGATCCCATGTACAATGAGTATGCTTATTCTCAAGTGGAAAAATCTGATTTCCAAGCTTTTATTGGTCCCACCGTTAAAAAGGGAATGCACTATATTAAGGATATATATATATTATAAAAACATATAGGAATAATTGATGAATCTAAATTTGGAGATCCGTTTAATGTGTAGTCCATCCGTCCGAGTTAATTTATTTGCTAATCTAAAAATAAGTTTTTGGATCAAATTTGTTACTCGCTGGTCCTACTTATGAGTGAGTAATGTGATATATTTTTTATATATTCCTAGTTTACCCTTCTCCAACAAACATATAAGAAGAGTTCAAATCAAATCTTTGTTTATTTCCTTTTTTTTCTTCAGCTCAGATCCGAAATTATCTCTCTCTGTTTCTGTTGGTGTTCTTCAGTTTTTAGGGTTTCAATATCAAATCTCCAGGTGTTTTTCTAGGTAATCCTCATTTGTGTTTCAATTTGATGTTTTTTTGTTGATGTTATGCTTTTTGATGTTCTGTTTTTGTTTTTTACAACTGAAATCATGATAATCAGCTCGATTTCATGATTTTGTTTGTTTTCTTACTCTGAAATCCTGATGATTATCGTTTTGTATGATGTACATTTTGTTAAATTGCATGATTGATTTCGTTTTCGTTCGTGTTTCAGTGTTTCTGTTGATTTTTGAAACTGATTTTTGTTATTGTTCTATTTTGTTCATTAGATCATCGTATTCCGTTTGTTTATATGTAGTTTGATAATAGGTATGATTTGGTTTTCTTTTATTTTTTCAGGAACTCATGATTTTTGTTCTTTTTTCTGTTTTTTTAATGATTCTTCAATACATATTAATACGTACTGTTTTTCTAAGCTTTTTGATATGTATTGTTGTTATATATATTGTATGGTATACCATTTTTGAATCAATACATAATTGTTTGTACTGCATATAATATTTTTTTATTTGCTTGTTTTTTTATGAATCTATAATATTTGTGATACTCCTAAACCAGTACATATTATGTTGTACCGTAGATTTGGTGTTCCTATCATCTGAAAATATATTTTTGATTTTTATTTGGATCACATTTCTACAGGTTCAACATGTCAGGTGTTGGTTCTGATCCAAATACCTTTTACTACTCTCATGTATACCACAAGCAACATCACATTGCATATTTGGTTATGTTATCTTTGATTTTGGAAGATTTGAAGTTTACTACTTGTAATGCGTGGAGCTGGTTGACTTCATCAACTATTGTTGTTAATTATGTTGAAAATGGAGTGAAAGTCCCTGTCCTTGCTGATGTATCGCTTCAAGGGCTTGTTGCATTACATTTTACGAAGAATTCAGATTGCTTTGAGTTGCATATGGATGTTGTTTTATCTGTGCATCTAGTTCTTCGAGAAGTGATGATTTTGGAAACAGTGTTGAGTTGGTTGTGAGTGCTAGGAACAATTATTTGAAAGATGGTAAAGAGGTTGCAAGTGTTCTTTTTTCCGATGGTTGGGAGAATATTTTTGAAGATAAAAACCATCTCTTCCATGATGGTGTTGAAGTTGTTCGGTTAGCATGTGAGAAATATTGTTTGAGGACTGGATATAAGGTTACAAAATTGAAGAATAACCTTGAGAGATTCACGGTGAGATGCAGCAATGATTGGTGCTCTTAGATCTTCATGCGGTTGCCATGAATGGGTCTTTGGATGTGTTTAAGATAAAGGATTACGTGGGGAGGCACACTTGTGGTGCTAGGTATAGGTTGAGGAGTCCAACTGTTTCGAGAAAGCTTGTAAATCATTTAGTTCATGAGGGTGTCAAGCATAACCCTCTCATAAAGCCGCAAGAGATTATGAATTATATTAAAGTTGGGGGAGGGATCAACATCAAGTATCACCACGCATATCATGCATTAAACTTATCGCATCAAATGATTTTTGGTGACGATATAAAGTCATACACTGATCTTGCTTGGTGGGTCACTACTGTTGGGGAAACCAACCCAGGGTCTTATATTGATTTTGACTTCAACGACGCAATAAAGAGATTCAACACTTTTTATTTGCTTTGGAGCTTGTAGAGAGGGTTATAAACTTTGTCGTCCAATGATCTTTTGTGATGCGATATTTTTTACTGTGAGGTTTGAAGGAGGTCTATGTGACATGTCTTAACGGCAATCAAGGTAACTTTTTCATATGGTACATATTTGATATGTATTGTTTTTTATGTACTAGTACAAAGAGAAATGTAGTCTATTTTGTGGTACATATCAATATATACCGTAGGATCATACATATCATACATAAAGTACACATTGATATACACTGTAGGTATAACACAATTTGAAGGTGCAAATGAAGTACATATTGATATGGGCTTTATATTATTTTTTTCAGGTTTTTATCCTTTGGCATATGCATTAGTTCCTGGCGAAGATAATGATAATTAACATTGGTTTATGGACAATCTTTAAAAAGTTGTGGACCATCGTCGCATTACCTTTTTGACTGACCGAGGTGAAGGTTTGTTGAATGCAATTCCTGAAGTTTTCCCTGATTCTTATCATAGCTATTGTTTTTTCCACTTGAAATAGAACTTACCCATCAGTAAGTCTGATGAAAAATATAAAGAAGTGATAGACTGTTTCCAAAAAGCAACATATGCGCTTTCTCTAGCAAGATACGAAGAAGGTCTTCAAGAAATGGTTTATCTAGGAAGGCCTTGGATTGTTGAATACTGCCGTAACATTCCTAGGAAAAAGTGGTATAGTGCATACTTCCCAGGATTTAGGTATGGTCAGACTTCTTCAAGCATTGCCGAATCTTTTAATAACTGGATTCGTCGCGAGAAGAAGTTACCTCCCCGCGCTCTCTCTGACACAATCAGGTTTTTATAAGTTTTTTGTAAAAATACAAGTATATATGTACTATTTTTTTAATATGCTCCACCAATCTTCTTCTAAAACATATTTTTGTTTTTTGCACTATGTATCATATGTTTGTTGTTTTTTTAATTTTATTTGTCGTGTAGGCTACGGGTAATGGAGTTGATGTCTGAACGTCGTGAAGAAAGTATTTTGATGGATCCGGAACTCTTAACCCCTGTGTATCAATCCTTGCTTGAACTACACATTTAAATTGGTCGTCCTTGGAAAGTTAGTCAGTTATATGCTCACGTCTTTGAATTTCATTCCCCAAGGTTAGTTTTTTAGGTAACATGCTCTTTTGATGTGAGATATCCACTAAACTAGTTTCTTAGGGGTACTGTAAAAAACATATCAAATATATATTTTGCAGATTATCTTCTAGGGTTTGTGTAGGGAAAATATCAATATGTATTGTGCAGATTATATTCTTTTTTGTTTGTGTAGGGAAAATATCAATATATACCGCGTAAATATAAATGTTTGGTTTCTTGTGTGCAGGTCTCATATGGTAGATCTACAACAAAAGAGTTGTACTTTCCAAAGATGGCGCATGTATGGTTTCCCATGCTCGCATGCAAATGCATCTACTGCTGCATCTGGGGGAAAGTTCCTTGATTATATCGACGAATACTTCAAAGTTAGTTGTTATCGCCAGCTATATTCAATCACTATTAGACGTGTTCCTAATCACGACAGGTAAGTTTTTAAGCAGTACATATTGATATTTTTATGGTAGTATCATACATGAGAATGGTTTTAAGCAGTACATATAAACCATAAACTAGAACTAGCATAATACATATTGATATTTAGTGTAACATACATCAACAAAAACTGCACAAGTATAATAGATTTTTCTTATTTATGTTTTTCAATATACCACATGCCTGATGAGTATACCGTAGAAGATATTATTCTGCCACCAATAGTAGTTAGGGCTCCTCCAGGAAGAAGAAAAAAGAACTGCATCAAGAGTGCATGGGAGAGGAGCAAATATCCTGTTACATGTTCAAATTGTAAATTGAAAGCTCATCACAACAAGGCTACATACAATGTTATCCGTCAGTACCAATATACGGATGAGAATTAATTTCATCACAATTTTTTAGTACATTTGGAATTTAGTTTCTTTTAGAAGATACTTGTCACATTTTTTTAGGTTTCTTTTTTCAGAACTTGTTTGTGTGCCAACTGAATTATGTTCTTAATGAAAGAACGAGAATATGATGATATAAATCTTATATTTTTCTCCATCTTTAAAGATGTATGAACATGTGGTTGAATGTCATTCACTATATACGAGAGTCGAGGTGTCAGCGCCCTCTCGTTATTAGTGATTTTTATTTCCAATAATTTTTCTTTTATTTAGTAATCTTGTAACTGTTATAAAAACATAAAAAAAATGCACATAAACAAAGTCATTTTTTTCAATTCATATCAATATGTACTTCATAGTACATGTCAATATGTACTTTTTAGAATATGAATATATTGGTTCAGAGTTTTAGGTTTCAGTGCTTAAGGGTTCATGGTTCATGGTTTCAATGAAGGAAACAAAAAACAAATTCAAAAAAAAATTCAAAACAAACATAATTTGTATTACACTGGACATAACAATATTTAGTTTCAGAACAAAGTATATATCAGTATGTACTTCCTAGCACATATTGATATCCTCTGCCTTTCTATATAACTCTAAAAAATAAATAGAAACCTAACAATGCTAATAAAGATCATAATATATATATATAAACATAATAAGATCCTGATAGAAGTATATAAATCCTTATCAGTTCAATAACTAAAAACCAAGTTCAATAAGTAAAAAGAAAGTTACTGCAATACATATCTGTATCTACTCTGCAGGTAAACATTTATTTTTATTGGAGGGATTCCAACTAATTTCAGGCGGAGTGGCTGTCAAGAACCTGCATGCTAACTTGATTCTTTTCTTCTGAATCTTCTTCATCAATTGTTCGTCATCTCCCAACTTTTTCCATCACGATCAATCTTTGATCTCCTCTTGATAAAATGTATTACATATAAAGGGAAGTCTGGCCACATTCCTTGTTATGGACACCCATAGTCAGTCAACCTTAAGTTTCTCATCTTCTTTCTCTGATTCTCAGCCAAGAACTTATTGATTGGATTGAACAAGAATTCAGATATTTTTTTGGCATTCTCATAACCATGATCCCTGAACGCCACAGACTTTGTAATGGATGAATTTCTGGGTTTGAAACTCAAACTTGAGCAATGTCCAATGCTTGTTGCCATGGCACATGGGTACAAGGATCTTCTCAATGTCGTTTCTCATTGTCAAAATGGGCATAATAATACCAGGCACTTCTTCTCCCTGTAGACTCTCTGGTTTTTCGACATGATACTGAAAACTGGAAACGTTTAATAGGTTATTTCACAAAGTATATATATCAACATGTACTATTTTTCATATCCAATGTTCAAAAGTATAAAAAAAGAAAACAACACATACCCATGCAGCTGGATCCATGTGCAACACCTTTGAGTATTTTCTTTCTGCCTCGGGATTTGCTTGGTCCTCTTTAGACACCATTTGAAGCTTATACTAAGCGTATTTGAGAAGATCTTGCTTTAATACTCTGTTGAGGATCAAATCTTCCATTGTAGCCCCGCTGGCACAGATACCACCTCAATCCTCTACTGTCCAAGCAACCGAGCTGCATATTTATAACAAGAACACATATTGAAGTAAGTTTTTTTATATGTACTGCAAAACTTACTTGATTTAAAAGTAAAATGAAAGGTAGAAAGTACTTACATTCTCTTTCCTTTCTCAATATAGAAGTAGAATCGTTATTTGTTCATCTGTCATCTGCTCATAGAATAGTGACTTCTCAAGATCCATGTACTTCATACGAGGTTTCTGAGGTTTCTGAGCTTTATTGTTCTTTCTTGTCTTTATTGTCTTTTTTCGTTTGTCAGTTTTCGACTTCTTCTTTTCAGAAAACTTACTTCACTATCAAATAATGGATCTGTCTTCTTTGCTGGATTCGCACGAGTTACTCTCCTACTAACTTGTTCTCCAGTTGGTACTGACTTCTTTGCAACAACCTTCGGTTTTGCTTTCGATTTGGCAGCAGTCATCTTGGCAAGTTTGGTTGCTAGTGGCACGTCGCTTGACGTTTGGGTGGTTGTAACCTCATATTCCTACATTTTTTTTGGTCAGTATAACAAAATATGTAGTTTATATTACATAATTAAAATTAATTTTTGAATCCAGGTTTCTAGTACATATTTGAATCATATTTTTTCAAACAAAGACAAGAAATGTAAATTACCACAAGTTGAAGATATACCTCTGGGTTATTTTCCTTCTCAGGTGTGACTTGATTTCCATTCTTCTCAGGTGTAAGTTGGTTCGGCTCAGCTGTAACTTGTCGAACTTTTACACGTCGTAAATCATTTCCAAATAAATTATCAAAATGTTTGCGAATGTCAATCCCAAATAGAGTATGGCTTGAAACACTACCATTATCTTGGCTGAGAGATGCATATTTTTCATCATAAACTCCCTTGCTGGAAATGGCTAAGTCCAAAAATTCTTCAAATGTGAACTTTTCAATGTCTTCCATCTTCGCCATCTCAGTAAACAAAGGTACTTTCATGTCTACAAAGTTGTCGACTAAGCTTTCAACGTCTAGTTCATCAGGTTCTGCAACATCCCTTTAATAGTTTCAGTACTCTGGTCTATAGCTTCAATCACCTTTTTCACTGCTTCTTGTTGAAGTCCAGGTAAATCATCCTACAGCCATAGAGTTTTTTTCATGATAGTTAAATACATATTGATATGTACAGTTATATGACAATAATAATACACATTTGTAATCAAGTACATATTGATATTTACAGTTATATTGATAAACACATTTGTAATAAAAAGTGAAACTAGCCAGCATTACTTACATGTGTGTTACTTTTCTCTTGCATCTCTTTGACCTCTTTCTCCAAGTCAGATTTAGCACATGTTTTAATAACAGAAACACAAACACCACACAACTTGCGCACCGAAGGTGGTGTTGACAATGCAACATTAAATGGAATCTTTTTAACGCTGGTGTTACTGAAAACATTTTGTTCATCTTCTATTGGAGTAGTCGTAGGTGGCACTTCTTCTGTTGGAATCTAAACAAATGGATCTCCCAAAACTACTTCATATTATATTTTGTTTTGCAAAAGAGGATCTACTGGAGTAGTAGGAGATGGAAATTCTCTTGTTGGGTCAGTACCCATATGAGTGAGACTCCCATTAATTGAGTCTCAAAACTCTTCTTCATTTTCGGGATGCAAGGGAGAAGCTTTCATGTATATGTTATTCAGTATTTGCAGAAGCTTTGATGCATCAAGCGGTCCATCTTCATGCTGCATAGTGTTCCCTTCGCCCCATTTTTCAAAGATTGTCTTTGTCAAATCTTCATATCTTGCTTTCCAATCATCTTCCTCCACTGCCTTCCCTGTATTTTCTTTTTTATCTTCTCCTATTGTACTTTCATTACCTTCTTCTATCTTTTCAGCCTCACTCTCCTCTTCTGTATGTCTTCTTGTGATTCTATTCAAAATTTGCTTTTCTTGATTGGTGTACGGAACCTTGAAATTTTCATGGAACTGTATCAAAACAACAAAATATGTACTATAAAAACTAGGTTTTTCATGCGGTACATATCAATATATATTGTAGGATAACAAACATCATACATTCAGTACATATCATTATATATTGTAGGATAAAAAACATCATACATTCAGTACATATTGATATATACTGTAGGATAACAAACATCATAAATGCAGTAAATAAGTACATATTTTTCGAACCTCATATTCAGTTGTATCAATGTCTTTTTGGAGTGCAACACATAAGTTTTTCAGGTTCCATTTGTCAGCTCTTGGAACAAAGTTTTTTTCCAGAATCGTCTTTAGGTATGTTCTGCATACCAAATATGTTTTGGAAAAAAAAATTCACCAAAACAAAGTTAAAAGTAAATCATGATTTTCATTGATTAAACTACTAAAAAGATTTTTAGTACGTATTTTTACCAATAAATAGTTCAGACATCCCGTAGTATTCTCGACTGCATTTACATTTTTATTGAGTGACTTTTCTAAGGAAGAGTGTATCAAATCTAGCCATGACACATTCTTTCCATTCTCGAGATCCTCAAAATAAGACCAATGTATTTTTCAGTCAATGCATTTCCATCTTTTGTTGTGAAAAACAACGTGATACACATGAATAGGCATATAAGCCTTACAAGGTCTTCAACATCTCTCACTTCTTCACTTTTTTCCTCACTTCCTTCTTCAATATCTTCTTCACTTTCTTCTTGTTCATTTTTTTCATTCTTTGTATTCTCTTGATCACTCCCACTTTCTTCAGGTTCTTCGTCACTTTGCTTTTTTCAGATTCTTCAACTTTTTCATTTTTTTTCTTCTTAGTTGCTGGTTTTTTTCTTAAAAGTTTCAAGATTTCTTCTTGTATTCTCACTCTATTTACCTTTTTAGTCTTTTCTACATCACCAAAGAACCTTTGGAAGAAAGCATAGTTTTGATACCCTTGATGTCAGCATCATATCTTCATGTTGTGTTTTTCCTACTCTTGGCATTCCAAAGATAACACCTATTTCTTCAGGAGTGGATGTTAGAATATGTGCAACTCCATGCATTTTGAACTCAAATGTGATCTCATTCGCAACTTTACTTCTTTTATAACACTATATTAGATTGGTCACCGCAATTTCATTCTTCATCCAGTGATCTACACCAAGATTTGTGTACCAGAACATCAAAAAAAGGTTCCCATATGATTGCTCACCAATGATCCTCAAATGAGTTTCATTCAACTCAAGCTTTCCAGCCCTGATTGCTCTAACTAGTGAGAAAATCACCATGAAACCACTTCTCTAGATTTTCCTAGCAGGTGTAGGTGCTTTTGTCTTCTTTGTGTTTTTTTTTTTTGACATTACCTATATAATGAACACACTGTCAATAACCCTACAATATATCAATATGTACTATAATATAAAACAAAGTATATATTTGATATGTTGATATTTATCTTCTATATCATGAACAAAGTATACACTGATATGTACTGATCCAATTCAAGGTTAGAACAAAGTACATATCAATATATACTTATCATGTATGCAAGATATAGATGCTATAATATAGAACATTATATATTAATATATATGCTTTATATTTATAACATGAACAAAATATATATTGATATGTACTGATCCAATTCAAGATCTAGAAAAAAAAGTACATATCAATATATATTTTGTTCATGTTATAAATATAAAGCATATATATTAATATATAATGTTCTATATTATAGCATCTATATCATGAACAAAGTATACACTGATATGTACTGATCCAATTCA